>BGPR01009220.1:0-58797 GCA_013235015.1 Araneus ventricosus | reverse complement strand
TCTTGGCTTGAGAGCTTGCCTTTATACTTTTCAACAGGAAGTGACTTCATTACGGAGGAAGTGACGTAGTCTCTAGAAAGTTCATGAAACCAGTAGAAATAGCTTGAAATTTCGAGGTCCTTCTAGAGAATTCCACTTGTCGCCAAAGTCGCCAACTTTGTCGCCAAGTCACCAAAATGGTTGCCAAATTTGTCGCCAAGGTCGCCAAATTTATCGCCAAGTCGCCAAGATTAGCATCTCAGGGAAACGAATTTATAGCTTTGTAACATTCTTCATTTTTTATGATTATATGAGTGGCCATTTCTAAATTTAAAATTAAATTGATATTCAAGATTATTACAAATATTTTCCACCAAAAATGTTAATGTATTACTCAGTCAATATAAAAAATTTATCTAAACACTCATAACCTTTCTCATTATAAATGGTGAATTATTCATATGTTATGGATGTAAGTTCACTTTTAAACAACATACATTGATTAATACACATTTACTGATGTCAAATCACTCCACAAAAAACATTTCTGTAAATAACTTAGATATTCTATATTCGAAACTGATGAAATACTTTTGGATCTGCTTACACATTCAAAATAATCATAAAATATTAAAAATTGCATGAAGCATAATGATTTCAGCATTCTAAAAACCTTTTAATTCCTACTACATTATTATACTTTTCTAGCATGATTATTTTATCTTAAATTTAACATTTTTATCCTCCATTCTTAATTTTCTTTTAATAATTTTATCTAAGATTATACATTACAATTGTTTCAATATAAATGCTTGTTGTCTAAAATTTTACATTGCATTTCTTAAAATTTATTTTATTTGACATTTAAACTCATTCATTTCATTTCTTACAAATTAAATAATTCAGTATTTAAAACTAAGAATTTCGACCTCCCTTTTAATCCCTAAGGTTACCCCATTCAAAAAAATAATTTAAATAAAACTTATCTTCATGTTGACGGCGGGAATGTTCCTTTTTCATCATTTGGCACATATCAGTTGGCGATCTCAGAAACTGTCTGCAACAGGTTGGTTTTAACAACAGTTCTTCAACATTTTGCACATCTTTAGCTCGACCGGCTTTGGACGTATTTTTCCCGGAGCTCACCGCTGGAATTGTTAGGATTTTACGAGTAAACCGCTAATGGCGGATTATATATTTTTTTAGTAGTTACTTCTGCCGGGACATCAACCGCACCGCATGAATCACAACACTGTACGCGGACGATTTTACCACACATCTTCTGGAGGTCAATCGTTCGGCATGAAATAAAATTCATAAACATTGGGACGATAGCTTGCCGAACTCTGATCGCAAGGGAAAAATCCCTTTTTAACCGCTATTACCCGCTGCTACCTTCTGCACTCCTCGCCAATCGGCACCAAACGATATCTTTACATTTTTACTTCGACAGTTCAAAAAAATCCCCCAGCGATGACGGGGATATTACTTCGAGTTCTCTCATCTCTTTTAGCTAGACGCTTTACATTTTCTTCTCCATGTCAGCCTCTCTAAAAATTCTACTCTTTTTAATTTTCAAGTCCCCTCTTTTTAGTCAAAATTGGAGAGAGAGTCCGTCAGTCAGGTCAGGTCAGATCAGCCTTTTCTCCGCCGCGCGTTAGGCCCATCGCTCGAACGTAAGCCGATGATTCTCTATCGGGTTTGGTTCAACGCTTCTTTCCTTTTCATTTTCACCAAACCATACCTCCCCATTTTCAAGTCTCCTATTTTCAGTCAAAATCGAGAGAGAGTCTCTGCGTGTATGGATATGTTGACAGTTACAAAACAGAAACCACCCGTACGAATCGCACCCAGGTCAAAGGTGAGGAAATAAAATGTGCTCCCTCGCGTCATAATTTTTAGAAAGGGATCTCTGGACTGCAATTTTGGGTGGAAAAACCCAATAATTCTGTCAGGGCTATGCCGAAAGGATCCCAATACTGAATTTTTCTCAGCGGCGGTGTTTTGCCTCAAAAGGAAAAGGAATGTTTCTCAGGGTTGTTTCAATGCTGGTGGCTATGTTTAGTCCCTTGTTTACCAGAAAGTCAAGAACTTATTTCAACTTGCCTAAAGGAGGGGGGGGGGGAGAAACATGGGAGGTCTTTCCCACTGAAAAAAAAAGAAAAGGGTCAACGCTCTCTGTTTTGAGACCCATCTCTATTGAACTTTTACTCAAATAGAAATAATTATTTTCCTTAATAAAATGAATAATAGTTAGCTCGTCATTTTTATCATTTTTGTAGTTAATCAAAGGATACAATAAATGATTTGAAGAATAAAATAAATAATAGTTGATTAATTTATCATATTATACACGGCAGTGTAGTTAATTAATTTACGACACACATCTTCTAGAGTTTCAACAGTCAATTTGAATTTTATAAATGAAATATTCCAATTAAGCTTTACATAAGTTAATTAAATGCCATCCCTTTTTAGCATTTAACAATTAAATATTCTAATTGACTTTTAGTGATTTAACTAAACTTTGCAACAATACAATTTAATTTTCACTCCTTTTTAGAATTCAACAAATAAATATTTTAATTGACTTTTAGTGATTTAACTAAACTTTACAACACGACTAAACTGAAACAAAAAAACTAAAGTTATCTATTATAAAGTTATGCATCTCTATTTAGTGATACTTTAGGCACAGAAAATTTTATTGGATTGGAATAATTCTGAATTTTTTCAACATCTACTATGAACATGAGACCACATGTTCCATCCAGACGTGAAAAAAATTTAGAAATATTCGTTATTACCTGTGGCGGACTGGGTGCAAATAGTGTTGCCAGGAGTCAGTGAGGGCCCTCACTTATCTACAATCATAATATTAATTAATAGAGAAACAAAAAATTGAAAAAGAAAATTAAAGAAAAAATATATAGAAGAAACAGATGTAAACAATGATGATAACAATACACCTTTTTGCGCGCCCAACGCAGCAGCATCAAGTGATTGCGTCAGCAAAATTTTCTACAATCAACCAACAAAACTCTATAGAATTAGACAACAAAAATCCTCTGATAATTAAAATAATTAAAACACATAAAAGAAAAAATTAGAAAGTGAAAAAATACAATCAAAATGGAAGAAATGGACGAGAACTCGAATTGTGAACTTCCTCAGAGTAGCCACTCCCCATCGGAGTTCTAATATGGACAAATTTTCTGTCGAAGGAATGACCAATAGTCAAAATTTATTCCTTCTGTGGCTTAAATCTGTCCATTAACTGCAATATAGGAAAAAGAAAAAATTTAAAAAATCCCTTAAAACAAAACAAATAGAGAGACAAAAAAAACGTAAATAATTACCCTCTGCCAAAATTAGAAGCAAGAATGAAAGACGCTATAAAAAATACGGGAAAAAAGGAAGTAAAAGTCTAGAGACAAGCTCCTAGCTCTATCTATATAAAAAAAATCGATTCAATTCCCAGAAGAACAAAAACTCTTCAAACTTTTTTATTGACTTTTAGGAAAATATTAGGGTAGCCGTTATCTTTTAAGTTATTTTTTTAAATTATCTAAAGCCTTAACAAAAGAAGAGTGGTTATTACAAATATTTTTAATCCTATTAATCTGAGAAAAAATGGAATTCCTTATAATTTTATATTGAACACTTCTTTGGAAATCACAAAGTGTAATAGCCTTGAAATTAAATTCTTTTCTTTTATCGTAAATGCCAACTTAATTAAATCTTATTATTATCCCGAAAAAATGTGTACATTCTAAAGAGTTCCGTATTCTGAAGACTGATACAAAATAATTTTTAGTTCAGAAACATGGAGTCTCAAATTCTACGCACATGAAAATTCTGACATTTTTTTAAAAATTTTATTTTATGAAGTAAAAATTTTCAAAAGATTTTTGAAATCAATATTTAATAGCAGAAACGTTAACAAGCATTTCTTCATTAAAATATAAGAGCAATTTTATTAAAACTTTCTTGGATATGAATGATTTTTTCCCTTGTATCATGAAATTTGTTGAAATTAAACTTGAAATTTTGTTTTTCTCTCCGTTTCAATAATAAAAAGACGCGAAACTAGTTTAAAGTTGGCTGCTTACGTAAAAAATTGTCTCAAGTTAGAAAAATAGACTTCATTTTAACGTTTGAGAGTTGAATTATTTTCTTAAGCTTAAAAATGCCAGCATTAGTTTAACATAATTCTCTAAAAGAGAATCTTATTTTCATCACACGCTTTAATTCCGTTAATATAAAAATTAACGCTCTTTTCCATATATATATATAGCTCTTGGCATTATAATTGCTAAGACTTTGAATTGGTAAGCAATTAATTATATTTTCTCGTTCTTATCTTGAAATATTTTTGAGATTTACTGCTATACTTTGTGCTTTCTCCAACAATTCGCAGGAGGTTGGCGCCTTTAAAATTCGAATTAATGCGACATAATCTATTCCCAAGATCGATTGGCATTTGATTGTTGGAATTCTAATTCTGGGTTGTCTTTTTCATAGTAATAGTTTATAATCTAATTATCTTTATGTATTTCATTGTATGATTATTAATAAGGTAACATTATTTTATATTTAATTTTAATTATTGGTTTAATAGGTGTATATGCTGAAAATGTTATTTGAGTTTTAATTTTTTGTAAAATATTTAACCATATATATATATATATATCAAAATCCAAAAAAAACATGTATATAATCATGCAGAAATAAAGTAAACAAAACATATCAAGAATCAAATCCTATACTAAAAAATCATTATTTGAACAATACATGAATTTTAAATAAAATCTAAAAAATAGAAAATACTAAAGATACCCTGATAAAAAAATCAAGTTTAAGCATTTATATGTCAACAAGTAAAAAAACTCTGTTGTTATCAAAAGTATTCAAATTGGCAGACCAAGTAAATAGAGTTTTCAACAAATAATATAGCAGCTTGGCTGTGGACAAGCTTTAGCCAGGTTAAATTAATTTTGCTGTACAAACCACCCCAGTTACTATTGTTGTTGAAAAAACAAACAGGGTAATTTACCCTAAAATGAAAGAATTTAGAAAGAAAAGTCTTATACTAACCCTAAGAATAAAACATAACTGTATATAAACGACTAAAATTCAGGATAAAAATATGTAATAAAACATTATATTGCACTAAAGACAGTAAATATATAATTTAATAAAATACCCATACTTTTCAATAAACATTAACTAATCCGTAATATATATATATATAAGTGGTACGAATTTTGGTTGTGGCAACATGTGATGTCAATATGAGTGGCGGGTTATATTGAAAGAGATGAATTCTGGTAAGTATAAGAGGAGACACTGATTAGTTAATGTTTAATGAAAAGTATGGGTATTTTATTGAATTATATATTTACTGTCTTTAGTGCAATATCAGATTATATTACATATTTTTATCCTGAATTTTAGTCGTTTCTATACAGTTATGTTTTATTCTTAGGGTTAGTATAAGACTTTTCTTTCTAAATTCTTTCATTTTAGGGTAAATTATCCTGTTTGTTTTTTCAACAACAATATCAGCATGGATGGTTTGTACAGCAAAATTAATTTAACATGGCTAAAGCTTGTCCACAGCCAAGCTGCTATTTTAATTATTGAAAACTCCAATTACAAGGTGCGTTTGAAAAGTTCGGTGAATGGTCCCATAGTTAAATAACCGCGCTGGTTCGGATGCTGCGCTCACGCTGATGCAGTGAGAGACATGGCAACTAGTGCCCCCTAGCGTCCAGATCACGACAGTTAAGCGGAATTGCTCGCTACGACCAATTTAAAGAGTGATTGTGAGAAAGCCCGTCACTGCGAAATGGAGCAACGCGTGAACATCAAGTTTTGCTTCAAATTAGGGAAAACGGCGACGGAGACACACGAAATGTTAGTGAAAGTGTACGGTGTGGACGCAGTGAGTAAAAAGTGTGCTTTTGAGTGGTTTAAGCGCTTTAGAGACGGAAAGGAAGATGTCAAAGATGGGTCGCGTTCGGGTCGACCACCAACAAGCATAACTTCAGACAACATTGAACTAGAGTGAAGGATGCTTGCGGATGATCGACGGCTGCCTTTGAGAATGATAGCAGGAGAATTGAAGATAAGCCTAGACAGTGTGAGCAACATTATTCACGAACATTTGCAAAAGCGTAAGGAAAAGGTATACGCTTTTCCGATATTGCGCAGGTCCAGCAACGGTGCTTCGAGCGATACCGAAAGAAGTGTTTGCTGACAGTTTCCAGCAGCTGTACAACCGATGTCAAAAGTGTATTGTAGCTAATGGTGATTACTTTGAATGCCAGTAAAGGTATTTTGTTTGTATACATTGTTTCCTTTATTTTATGAGACCATTCACCGCACTTTTCGAACGCACATTGTACTTGGATTGCCTATTTCAATACATTTAATAACGACAGAGTTTTTTTTACTTGTTGGCATATAAATGCTTAAACTTGATTTTTTGTTCATGGTATCTTTAGTATTTTCAATTTTTTAGATTTTATTTAAAATTGATGTATTGTTCAAATAATGACTTTTTAGTATAGGATTTGATTCTTGATATGTTTTGTTTACTTTATTTCGGTATGATTATATACTAGTTAAATTTGGATTTATATATATAATATAAATCCAAATATAACTTGTATATAAGAATTAAATCCTGTATCAAAAAGTCATTATTTGAACAATACATCAATTTTAAATAAAATCTAATAAATTGAAATTACTAAAGATACCATAAACAAAAATCAAGTTTAAACATTATATGTCAACAAGTGAAAGAACACTGTTGTTATTAAAAATAATGAAATAGGCAATCCAAATAAATGGAGTTTTCAACAATTAAAATAGCAGCTTGGCTGTGGACAAGCTTTAGCCAGGTTAAATTAATTTTGCTGTACAAACCATCCCTGTTACTATTGTTGTTGAAAAAACAAACAGGGTAATTTACCCTAAAATGAAAGAATTTAGAAAGAAAAGTCTTATACTAACCCTAACTATAAAGCATGACTATATAGAAACGACTAAAATTCAGGATAAAATATGTAAATGTCATTATATTGCACAAAGATAATGCACTAAAGACAGTAAATATATAATTCAATGAAACCCTTAAAACACTTTACATTAAACATAAACTAATCTGTGTCTCCTCTTAAACTTACCAGAATTCATCTCTTTCAATATAGCCCGCCATGCATATTGACATCACATGTTGCCACAACCAAAAATCTTACCATGAATCAGCATAATTGAATAAATAATATAATTAATTTTTGATATCATGAATTAGTAAGATACCTATATTAAAATTCTCAAAACTATTTTAAAAATTGTAATACATTTAGTTATCTAGAAAATAGTTAAAAATGTCTATGAAAAAGGAAATTTTCACTTGAAAGATCCTGGCGCCATCTACGTAATAAATCTGAAACAAATAACTCAATAGCTAAATTTGAATAAAACTACACAATACGAGTAGAATAAGTGAAAACACTATCCCACTAACAAAGAAATAAAAATATTCTTTTATAAACCATTATGAGTGATTTATTTTAAATGGCCTAAATATTTCCTATCTATATTTGCTCTTAGAAAACCTATAGGCATTCCATAATCCTGGGCAAAGGAGTAAAAATTTCTTATGTTCTTAATTTTAATATCAATATCTGTTACTAAATTATTATTTCTAATTATATAATTTTTTACTAAATTCTTGAAGACAGAAATGCTAAGATTACTATTCCAAAAAGGGAATTTATTAATTTGAAAATTAAATGCATTTCTTTTTTCAAAGATATCTGTTACTAATTTATTATCTATGATTTTAATATCTAGATCTAAAAATGCAGCTAATTCATTGTCATTAGTTTTCATAAGTTTTAAATAATCAGGATAGAAGTCAATACGTGGCCTAAGGCCAATTTCTTTATTGAATAATATTAAATAATCTATGTAGCGGAATAATATACTATGACTATAATTAGTCAAATCTTTCTCATAGTAGTGAAGATAAATATTTGCTAAACTATTACTAGCTGGGCCTCCTTGAGGTAATCCTTTAATTTGATGGAAAATCTTATTATCAAAAAAGATATAATTTTCTTTTAGAACAAGATTAATAAGATTTTTGAAAATTATTAATGTTAATATCTTTTTTAAGATCATAATCTTTATGTATATTTACTAGGGTATTAGTTAAATATTCAATATCTATACTATTAAATAAATCCTGGAAGTCAAAAGTATGTACACTAGTTATTTCTACATCTTTAATTACATTTAATATCTCTACACTATTATTTACTATAATTGTATCTTTTTGCTTATTTAAATTCTCTATCACTGTCTGTATGTATTTTTGCAAGAGTTTGCCTGATTTCGTAATATAAGTATTGCAGCCATTAGTAACACTTCTAAATTTAAGAGGACTCTTGTGAAATTTTGGTGTAAGAAAGATGTGAGGATAAACTTTTTTAATATAATTAATTCCCAATTTTTTATGGAAGGCTTGAATTCTATTAGAAATTTCTCTTTCACCTAATTTTGTCTCTTTATAGATATCACTATATATATATATATATATATATATATATATATAATATCAGGCTTTAAAAAGGTGAAATGTAGTCCATTTTGGTCATAGAAGAGACAATATTTGGCTTAAATCTTCTTTTATTCAGGCATCTAGGATATTACGTTATTTCTTCATAGGTAAAGTATTCAATTTTTACGTAGCTCCATGGCCAGTATTCAGAAGGTTACACCTGAGCGGCGCGTTGTTGTTGAAAGCTTACATGCTGGCGTGAAAAAGGCCAGAAATGAATGCGCAGAACGCTTAAGTACCCAGAAAAGGGAATTTCCCTTTTAGAAACTCGTGACTTGAAAAGAAAGTTGTAGTGCGTTAATTATGATGAAAGTAGAAGTATTTAAAATGAGGTGTCGTTAAGATTATTTAGGAAAGTTAAAAAATTAAAATATCATATATATATATAATTTTTTTAAAAAAAGTTACTTAAGAAGTTAATATGCCTCAGTCTTTTATTTAAAATAAGGAAATGTTTTTAACTTTGAAGAAATTTTAGCATACAAAAAGCATATTAATTCTCAGTTTTATCAGCTTATGTTTCTGAGGGTAGTATTATCTAACCTTAACATACAAGTGTGCATGGTCATGCATAATTCAATTATCAAACGTTAAAATGAAGTTAATTTGTCTAACTTGAGACAATTTTTCACCTAAGCAGCGAACTTTAAAATAGTTTCGCGTCTTTTATTCTTGAAACAGATATAAAATCAAAATTTCAAGTTTAATTTCAACAAGTTTCATAATAGGCCGCAGGATATGGGCAGCTAACTAAGCTAGAAAATGCAAAATTATTATTAAGTAGCGGGGAAACTTCAGCATTCAATAAAAAGACAGAAAAAAATTAAATATTTATTAAAAATGCAATGTTCTACAACGAACAGATGCAATTTAAATTATAAAACATCAAAATATATTTCAACTGCAGCCGAATTGTGCGGTTCTTCCGACAGATCGGAAAGCGGCAACTGGTTCGCCGAATATGGTTTGTTTACGTTTGCTGCTGATTGTTGATTAGTATCTAACAAAAACCTAATTTTTATAATTTAAATGAAGGAAATGCCCATAAACTGTCGACAATAAAGCCTTCTGTCACTGTTTGGAAGTTAAACTTTCACTCAAATTCAAATGTCACTTTTAAACTATTTCCTATCACCTTTATACAAAGTTGAAGTAAGCTTTCTTTAGTGAAAGTTGCTTTATTTTATTTACTTAAATGGTATTCAATAAAATTTTGTTCTAACCTTTTAGTACATCCATACATAGTTTCTTACATATTTCTGCAACAAAAATAATCAACAATGTTAGTCCTTGCCAAGTATTCATAATTTATATAGTTTTTTATTGTATATTTATTTGTGTCTGAATTGAATAAACAGCATTTTTGTTGAGTTAAAACAAACAATATTTATTCGTGCTAATTACTTTTAAAGAAACATTAAACTGAAATGTGGATATTAAGGATTTCATAGATATTTGATTGATTACTAAACTTCTCAAGGTTTTCACTATTTATACAATAGTGATTTTTAAACTGTCAGAATACTAATAAGAAGATTTAGCAACTTCAATATGCTTGTTGAATTACCTGAATGAAGACCAGATTGTTTAGAATCAACATTTATACATAATAACCATAATTGATATTTTCCTAATATTAT
Organism: Araneus ventricosus; assembly: GCA_013235015.1. Lineage (NCBI taxonomy): Eukaryota > Metazoa > Arthropoda > Arachnida > Araneae > Araneidae > Araneus > Araneus ventricosus. The sequence goes on along the minus strand of BGPR01009220.1, from coordinate 48,540 downwards.
ATAATATCAAAAATTATTTCTAAATTTTACTTACAAATATTCATTCATAAATAAAATTACAGTCATTTTCAAATAACATTAGTTTACTATAAAAATATCTATATAATACTGTTGTAAGAATGAACTAGCATTTTAAATATTCTTCTGCAGATATCTCCTAGATGTTTTAAAAATTCTATGTATGCAATTGACAGTTTCATATATTTGCTTTTCAAAAAATTCATATATCTGCTTAGTTGTAAATTGTGTATTCATGCAGATACAATCATTTTCAAAAAACATTGGTTCACAGCATTAAAGGCTATGATACTTTTAAAAAATATGTACAAAATAACATTACAATTTTTTATACATAACAGTTCCTTGTTTACATTGACGAGAAAATATTCAATACATATTTTGTATGTGATGATGAAGATTCTTATAATTATATAGTTTCTGAAAAGATACACGGGCATTTAAAACATCCATCTGAATAAAAATATTTATAGATAATTTTTTAAAATTATTTTCAAAACTATACAAATATTATGAAATGTTTGTGTCCATTATTTTATTTATGAATGAATAATGTTCTTTTATACAAATAGTACAATAAATAATTATATAAGCTATTGGTATTTTAATCAGCATTATCAGGTAAATAAACACATTTTGTACAATTCACTGAGGTGCAGTTTGGAAGAATGACAAGAACAACTTCCAATAGAGCATCTATTGTTTTTCCATTTGCAGTGAACATTAGTAATGCTGGAGGAACTGGCTCTTGAGACATATGATAATAATCTACCTCCAATATACCCTCTGAAATCTTCTACCCATAGTGTGAAGGACATAGTGCAATAATAAACTCCTGTTTATTCCAGCCTGGTAATTTGCTTAATAATGATTAAACATGTTTTTGAAAAAAATTTTGATTTGGAGGAAGATTGGTATCTGAGAAGCAAGATTTTTATATTCAAAATGAACTGGGTATTTTGCAAAAAAAAGTATTTACAAATGGGGATTCAAAATTTAAATTTATAAATATACAAAAACTGATTGTTTTTTGCAATTAAAGTATTTACGAATGGTGATTAAAAATTAAAGCATCTAAAAACTGGCTATTTTGAGGGGAAAAATGTATTTGTGAAGTATGCTTCAAAATGAAATATAAAATTTATATATATATATATATATATATAATACATAAGGTATAATATTTTTAAATTAAAGTTCTGACCAATTTTTTTAAAAAATTGCTATCAGGATTCAGAATAAAATATTCCAGAACTTAAACAGGATCGGAGGATAATTTATCTTTTTTGGTTTGAAGGAATGACACTTAAAATGAAATAATAATTTTGAAAACTGTTTATGTTATACAGAGAGGGCTCGTGAAATTTCTGATTAATAATTTCTCAGAATTCCATGCTACAAGTCAGCCAGTCTTGTTTTGATTTAATGAGGAGTGATTTACTCTCTTCACATGTATTAATAATATGGAAAATTTTAAGTTGGAAAGAAAAAAAAGCACTTGCTTGGAACTTTTTAATGTTAAAATAGATAAAAGTGTACTGTGATGTTGAGTACAAATGACAAGGTAACCAAATTGGAAAAACATGTAAAAAAATGTTTCAAATATCCTGTTGGGTTAAAAAAGGGATGCAATAGGAAATTAATATGGTTTTAAACAAATTCAAACTATGAAAACTACATCAAACTTTCAGTTTCAAGCACATTTAAGAACTGAAGGTGATGATTCAGATGAACCCCGCCTAGCAGTAAAATGCCTGGCACATCTTCAAATAATATAAAAGTTTCAGGAATAACTATTATTCAACACATTCACTATAATTTTTAAAACTATTAGAACTGAAACATTTGGTATCTTTCATCAGAAATTGTCTGGTTCTTTGACTGATTAATCCAAAAAGAATTATTAACAATTGTATCCTTCAGTTTAGTTTCCATTATTAGCTCTTTATAATTTTAAAACCAAATACAATTCCCTTTTAAAAAAATTAGTTTAAGGAAGGGCTTTTTTAAAGCTAAAATAACTTTTTTTAAAATAAGCAGCAAATACAAAATTATTTATTTATTCATTGTAATTAAAAAGGGTATTTTCATTTAAATCATGTATTTTATGTTAGAAGCATGATGCATTTGATTTTTCTGATTAAATATTTTAGTTTTTATAAAACTTAATTAGTTTAATTTTTATTGATTGAATTCTTTGATTATTTAAAATTAAATTATATTATTTGTCTGGGTATCTATTTTCAAACTATTATATCTATTTTATATGAATAAAGTGAATTGAAAAATAAATACCCAGGTAAGTATTTACCATTAAAAATAAATACCCAGGTAAGTATTTACCATTAAAAATTAATACCCAGGTATTTTACACCACTGATTATAGACTTTGTTAGGAATTATTTTCAATGAAAAAAGTTTTTAATTGTGGCTCTACTTTTGTTTCTTTTTCATCGGTCAAAATCCACTGACCTGCACAAAATGTAATTTTTCCAAGAGTTAAATTTTAGCATCACTGAAAATCATCTACACAGTCTTCCACTGCATGGATTTTACATTCCATCCTAGCAATAACCATTTTATTTTCTAGATTGAACTTTTTACAATCGCTGAAGTCTCTGAAAAATAAAATGCAAAAATACCCGCGCAACGGAAGATTGCATCCTTGCTCCTCATTGGCTGAATTGTGGTTTTCTCCGCGATAGTGATTCTGTATAAGGCATTCTGATTGGTCAGAACAATGGAAATTTTATAACTTTAATTTCTTTGTATTTATTAATTTTCGTCGATCCAATGTAGAACATTTAATTAAAATTTTTTGGATTTCATATTCTTTTCTTTGGTTAATTTCAAAAGTTTCCCCGCAACCTAATAATATTACTTGAACGATAGTGAGGCATGTCCTGCGGCCTATAATGCAAGGAAAAAAAATCATTCATATCCAAGAAAGTTTTAATATAATTGCTCTTATATTTTAATGAAGAAATACTTGTTAACGTTTCTGCTATTGGAAGAAATATGTTCAAAACGCAAAGAAAATTCAAATAATGCAAGAAAATTTTGTCAGAGTTAGATAATTAGAAGGAAAAAATTGTACTTTATGATTAGTTTGTGAAATAAAATAAGATTGAAAGAAGTAAGATTTGGACTATATTCATGGAATGGTTTAAACGATCTTAGCATAAATAATCGATATTTTAAAAAGCGATAATTATTTGGAGATTCCAACTGAAGTACGAACTAGAATGGCGATTTTGCGAAAGCATGTAAGCTGAGTATTCCAGAGAAATTAATTTCAATTGGTAAGTTTCCTTTCTTTCTTAGAAAACAATTTTTATGCTTTTTTTTAAATATTTTTTTGTTGTGATTAAATGTGTAAAGTTAATCATTTTGAAAATTGCCACTAACAAGGTTAAAAATATAATTTTATTATAATTGAATTACAGTAGAACATCAATTGTTTGAATTAAATGCGGATTGAATCATTTAGGATACGCAAAATTCAAATATGGAATAAAACTCAGAAATTAAATTTAAAAAAAAACTTAAGTTTAATTCATGAATTGTGTTTAGCAAGCATAAAGTTTAGAAAACTGGAAAATTGTTCGAGAATGATATGATAAATCCAACTTAAAATTTTGAATGATGTCTCATCACATATATACGAATAAAAACCATAACTTATGTGTAAACATTGCAAAAAATTACGAATTTGAATGATAATTGCTAATTCGTATAATCAGGGTCTTACTGAAGCTGGTGTATATTTTCTCAAGTTGACTTTATTAATTGCAGCAAAATTTGTTATACTAAAAACTTATAATTAATTAAGCCTTTTAGATTTCGTTAAAGTTTTTTTATTGCTGTACAAGTTTTTCTCTCATTGAAATCAGTGTTTTGAAATGTAGTTAAAGCGCTTTTCATTATATAAATAGCTATATTATCCATGATTAGTGAATATTGTAAATTTTTCATAAATGTCGTAAATGGATATCTGAATGGTGTCAATTTTTTGGCTTTTGACTTCATCTTGCTCAGTTGCAGCCACCTGTCTTGATATAACACCATAAAAGATAAGAAAGTTTCTAAATGCACACCTACTTTAGTGTTTACCTTCTTTTTCAGAACTATGGAATTATATGATCAATCATCAATGATTATGAAGAATGAGCTGGAAGAAGTAAATAAAGGTTTTTCTTGATTTTGACAACATATTTTGCCAACAGTGAAAATCAACATAATGTTGCAAAAGTTTTACTGTGGGTGTATGGTGTAAACAGTCCAACACGCAGGATAATGGAGAATGAAGGTTTATTTACAAATATGCAGGAAAACACGTAGCACAGGTACAGGAAACAATAGTTCTTGCACAGATTACCAATGTAAATAGACAACAATTTACAGGTAATAACAGTTCAGCACTTTGTTATCTAACAACACAAACAGTCGGCAAATAACTAGTAACGACAATAACTGCACTTTCATTAGCGCTCAGCTCACCAGCTTCCTAGCTCGCACTGCAGACGAAACTCTAAAGTCGTTCCCAATGGATCAACAACACCCTCTGATCCAGGCGCTCTCCTTATATAGGTCTCCCGCGGCAGGCAGTGACGTCACATGGAATCTTCTAGCACATTCAAGCGTATCTTCTCTCCTAATGGAAATATCGAGAAGATTCCAGCACCTTTGAGATCCCATATTTCGTCGCCAAAGTCGCCAAGGTCGGGGAACCAGACGTTGCTGCTGCTAACCATCCCATACTTATCCCTGTAAAACTCTCTTCCCAACCATAAGACTCACATTGCTGGGAAGCGACTTTCAATGTTTGTAACAATAATATGAAAGCTCTTCATGCGGTCTGTTTCGGATGCTATCATCAGTAGGAAGGAAATGAGTAAGTGCACTAAAAAAAGTTATAGGATCATGTGAGGATTTATTTCGCATTTGTAACACGTCAATGTGGTGGGAAATTGGGTCATTTGCCAGGTCCTAGGACTTTGAAGTATCTTTCAAGATGTAGTGTACGACAGCAATTTGGCAAAAACTTTCAAATATCCTTCAGTAAATTATACCTTGATATTCTTAGATCTTTAATATCATATATCAATTTGGAGGAGGAGTAGAATCACTAACGAATTAGTTGGTCATTTATAATCTGTAGTAAGCAATAATTTTTTTTTGATAAATTGTCTCTTGAATAGCAAAAAAGCATCTCACTTTATATTCTTTCAGAAACAGAAGACAGAAGTCATTGCCCCAAGAGCGCTCTCGCTTCCCAATATCTCGACACCTCCGTAAGTCCTTGAAGAGCCCCACATCGGAGCAGGGGCTCTCCCACGAACATACCGACAACTAGTCGTACCGAATAGTTCTCGCCTGCGAGTACTCAAATACAGCGAGAAAATAGTTGCGACCTTCAATTTAGATGTACCACTAACGCCAAGTGAAACCAAAGGGAGTAATTTCTCACCGTTTCCGCGAGTGGTGAGGAGTGGAAACGATCGACCAATCAAAAGAGAGCACTCTTTCCGATTTCGAAGCATAAACAAACAAATCGACTGTCGAGTCGCCTGTGAAGTATATTGTTTTAATGAAAACTACTTACTTTTGTTCAAATGGTTGTAGTCATAAAGTTTTTACAGCATAATCAAACATATAATTTGTTAGATAAGTGGTTTAATAAGTGAAGACTTTGTGCACTGTTCACAGACAAATCTTTGATATTTCTCGAATATAAATTTTTCTTCCTATTGAATCGTGTTTTTACGCTTTATGTCATTGTTTTATCTGTTTATTTCTCGAATATGATATGCATAGAATGAATTGACTCTTTATATGAATGTGCTTTGTTATGCAATAAAATATGTTTTGGTTTTTTAATGTTTATTTTCAATACTACATATATAATCACTGTATCATTTGACATCCAATAAAGACAAATACACTCCAGAGAGTACTTCACGTATAAAACATTAAAATAACATTTTTGAATATTCTTTGCAGTTGTTTTTCGTGAAATCATAGGCAAATAAATGCTCTTATCAATGAAATATGATGTATAATCAATAAGTTTTTAAGAAATTAGCTACTTGTGCAATCTTAGCTGGAGTTTTATATCTAAAACCAATGTTGATTTTAAAAAATATATGCTTTTAAAGTAACGAGTAGTTGAGTTTGCATACTTTATTGAGGAATATATGTTAAAGGCCCTTGACATTGCATGTTTCCTCATCTGTTGTAATGAAATTAGGCAATTTATTTGTTGTGATAGTGATTACTGATGACTGCATTTTTTAATGGATGCTATTTTTGCACATATCTATATTATATGCGTAAATTCTGATAGATAATAAATTGTGAGTGTAATATTATATTCCAAGTGAAAAATTGCTTCATAACTGAAGTTACTCAAATATTACTGTGTTTTTCGTATAGAACTGCAAATAAAATTCATATGATTTACCTCCCCCCTCCCCAAAAAAACAAACTAAACAGAATGTAGAAAGAGTATAAAACATCAAAATAACATTTTTCAATATTGTTTACAGTTGTTTTTCATGAAATGATAGGTAAATAAATGCTGTTATCAATGAAATATGATGTAATCAATGTGTTTAAGCAATTAAGCTATTTTTACAATCTTAGCTGGAGTTTTAAATCCAAAACCAATGTTGATTTTGATGAATATCTATATTTAAAGTAATGAGTAGTTGACTTTGCATGTTTTATCGAGGAATATATATTAAAGATCCTTGACATTGCATGTTTCCACATCTATTGTAATAAAATTAGGCAATTTATTTGTTGTTATAGTGATTGCTGATAACTGAATGTTTTTGTGCATGCTATTTTTATGAAAGAAATGAAGCACAGATTATTGCACATTATTTCTAGATTATATGCAGCAATTCTGATAGATAATAAAGAGTAGGTGTATTAATTATATTTCAAGTAAAAAATTGCTTCATAACTGAAGTTTCTCAAATATTACTGTGTTTTTCTTATAGAACTGCAAATCATATTCAAATGTTTCACACACACACACACACACACACACACACACACAAAATAGAATTTAGAAAGCTAACTTCAGTTTTTATAAATCAGTTTTTTGAATGAAGACATCTGCATTTTCTGAATACCTCATGTTTATGATTTGATTTAGTTTTTTATGGTGCAAGGACCATGGATTTGATCATACTGCTCATGATTATGGTTAAAATTTATTATGTATATCCATTTCATATTGTTCATCCTGCTTTGTACTAGAAAGTCGAAGATAAGGTAATAATCATTCGATTCGACACATGATATGTATTCAGAATATTTATTTTTTATCATACAAATTTATGAACTTGCTGTTTCAGTAGAGTCGTAGAAAGAAATTTGATATAGATTTCTTCTAACACTAAATATTAGGCAGAAAAAAAAAATGTAAAATAAAAATTCTAATTTTTGTCAGTTAAAATAACTTTTTTAAAAAGCAGCAAATACATAATTATTCATTCACTACTTTAATTAAAAAGCATTGATATTTAACTCGCTTATTTTATGTAAGATGCATATTGCAGTAATTTTTTTTTAAAAAGCAGCAAATACATAATTATTCATTCACTACTTTAATTAAAAAGCATTGATATTTAACTCGCTTATTTTATGTAAGATGCATAATGCAGTAATTTTTTTTCTGTGATTAAATTTTTTAGCTTTTATAAAATTAAAAAAAGTTGTAAAACGGTCATGTTTGCTGTTTTGTTTTTACCTTACACAAAATACATAATGTATAAATATCAAATTACACCCCAGTGCATGTATTTTGCATTAATAGAGTTAATTGAAAAAACCCATTTTGGCTATTATCGGGTAATTACCTAGGTATTTTACATAGTGGGCTCCACTCTTTTTAGGAATCTCTTGTTTAAATTTATAATTTTACTTTAGAATAATTAATGCTGTTTAATTAATCGTGGAATAAATATTGATTTTCTTACGAAAGTAATGTTCAGTCATCTTTATTCAGGTTGCTGTTGCACTGTATAGAAGTTCTGAATGTGTTTCAATTCAACACTATATTTTAAAAAAGTATAAAATTGCATAAGTTCGATTTATTGAATAGAACCATTTGGAGTATTTACCTTAAAAATAAATACCCGGATAATTTGCATCACCGATTGGAATTGTTATTTTTAGTTAAAATTTTTATTTTGATAGGTATTTTTACATAGTTAACGCACTGTTTTTATTTATGTCTAAGGTTGAATACAATAAGAATTAATAAAACTAGAATTTTCATTCAAAGCTGGCCCTAAACCAGGCAAGGTCTAATTCTACAATTTAAGTACAGGGCGCTTAACATCATTTTAATGTTAATAGTTTTTATTTAGTATTATTGCAAAGTAATAATTTTCCGTTAAGTATTGTGACATTATCTATATTGTTGTAAAGTTTAGTTAAATCACTAAAAGTCTAATAGAACATTTATTTGTTGAATTCTAAAAAGGAGTGAAAATTAGATTGTGTTGTTGTAAAGTTTAGTTAAATCACTAAAAGGCAATTAGAATATTCAATTGTTAAATGCTAAAAAGGAGTAAAAATTAAACTGTATCATTGTAAAGTTTAATTAAATTATGTAAAGCTTAACTGAAATATTTTTATTTATAAAATTCAAATTGACTGTTGGAATTCTAGAAGATGTGTGTCGTAAATTAATTAACTACACAGCCGTGTATAATCTGATGAATTAATTAACTATTACTTATTTTTATTTTATTCTTTATGTTGATTATTGTATCCTTTGATTACTTACAAAAAATGATAAAAAAAAGTCTGATACGCAGCCATGATGTTATATAAATTAATTATTTCTCTTATATTTTTTTATTATTAATTCTTCTTCTTATTTTTCATTTTTAATCATCCAAAATCAATTATCTTATTCTTTTATTATTCAAATAAATAAACAAAAAAAAAATTTATTATTAAGGAAAATTTTTAATTCTGTTTAAGTAAAAGTTCAGTAAGGATAGGCCTCGAAACAGAGTGCAATGAACCTTTGCAGCAGAATAGAATTCCCACCATAAGCTATGCATCGCCTCCCACTTTGCGAAGCATCAGAAAAACACAAGCCCAAGAAATATTCCTTCGCTCCGTCTGCCCAGTTTTCAAACAAATAACGATAAATTCTTCACTTTCTTATAAACAACGGATGAACTTAAGCCCGAGAAATGTTCCCTCTGCCCCTTTAAAACTTTCGGTGGATATAATTCGTGGGTGTCCTTTTTAAAATTGTCGGTAAAATTCTGATTCACACGCATTTTCTGCAGCTGCATTCAGTAGTTAAGAAACCTTTGACCTTGTTTTGGGCTCAGTTTAATTCTAGGCATCCAAACAACCCTGAGAAACATTCCTTTTCCTTTTGCGGTAAAACACCGCCTCTGAGAAAAATTCAGTATTGGGATCCGTTCTGCATAGCCCTGACAGAATTATGGGGTTTTCCATCCAAAATTGCGGTCCAGAGATCCCTTTCTAAAAATTATGACGCGAGGGAGCACATTTTATTTCTTCACCTTTGACCTGGTTGCGACTCGCACGGGTCTTTCTGTTCAATTTCTGTCAACACATAATAATCCCTTTTCGCTGGGAAAAGTTCAGAGCCGCCTTTCCCCACTTGGTATATTGCTAGGAAAAGCACAGTAGGTAGCTTGGATTGGTTTAGAAGGTTTCAGGGCGTGATTAATTTTCGCCCTGGAACGAATTAAAATCGAAGGTTGCATGATTTTCGGATGTTTGGCGAATTAAGAAAGATTTTCTTGGCATGAGGCCTTCCGCCAAGGGGGGTTTATATAAAAAAAGTTTGAGATTTTTAGAGGGAGAGACAGAGAGAGTAAGAACATAAAAATTTTCTTTGAACTGGTCTTGAAAATTTTAAGGAAGATACTTTTTTTCGAAAAGGATGGAGATACGAAGAGTGTCATGTGGAGGTGAGGGCTACCGTCGTTTGTGCCTGATTTGCGAAAAGTAGCAGCGGCAACTAGCGGGTTCGAAAGGGTTTTCCCCTGAGATCATCGTTCGGCGAATTATCGTCCCATTTTTCATGAACTTGATGCATGCCGAGCAGTTGATGTCCAGATAAAACTATCCCAAACATGATTTCACTTTTTGATAAGGTGCCCGGAGAATTTGGCCCGTCACGCCAAAATGCCACTTGCCTGTTTCTGATTGTGTTGCGCCACAGAACCAGGGGCTCGAAAACGTAATGGTAACGTACCAGATAACAACAACATGGAAAAAGGATTGCTTAAATTACTACCTCATCATCCTGATATACAATGAACATCGTATTGACACTGGTAAACTCCTATGTCTTCTTCAGTGCGCCCATTAGATGAAACAGCGGCGAGACACGAACAATATTTACTTGAAGGCCCGACAAGTGCAACTATTGAATAATGTCAGCCAACCGCATGTTGACTTTTTTTTCCCCTTCAAGATGAATATGGCCACTAGAAAGAGCCTGAAGTCAACATCTCCAGCCGACAACCTGAATGTAAGTTAAGTAAATATTTTGACCCCCATTATAGGATAAGATTTTTCTTCTCTAAATGAGATATTAATTTTATTTTTATCTGTAATCATGTGTTTCTGTCAGGTATACAGTCTTCCCTTGTTCTTAATGGGCATAATGTAAAGATTAATTCTCTAATTAAAATGAAGTTTAATATAGGTTTTAACTTATCCTGATAAGCATGATGTAAGGTTTAATTTTGTTGACCAATGTAAAGTGTAATGCAAGTTTTAACTTATCTTGGCAAGCATAATGTAAAATTAAATTTGCAAACTAATGTAAAGCCTTATACTTGAGTAATTTGGATTTTGCTTAGTTTGAGAACATATAATATTATGTAACTTCTTTCCCTTTTCTGTTTCTACATGTAATTTTAAACTTTTCAGCATGACGGGAATAATTTAATTTGTAAGAAATGTAATGTATAATTTTAAACTTCAAATAATTTAGTTCGTAGGAAATGTAATGTGTAATTTTAAACATCAAATAATTTAATTTAACAATTATAAATTATAATTTTAAACATCAAAACTATTAAAAAAATAGAAATTTAGGAAATTTAAGAATTATAATGAGGATGAAAATGTTAAATGAATTGTCATGTTAGAAATTTATAATGTAATAATAATTAAAAGCTTAGAAAAATGCAAAAATTGTATATTATATGCTGTTTTAAACTTGTGCTTATTTTGAATGTGTAAACAAATCCATACATATCCATAATAATGATGTTATTTTATCAGTTTTGAACATAGAACATCTAAGATATTTACAGCAATAATGATTTTGGAATAAATTCGACATCAGTAAATGCACATTAATCAAAGTATGTTCTTTAGATGTAATGAGAAGAGTTATGCGTGTTTAAATAAATTTGTATAATTGGCAGATCAATATATTAACATTTTATGGGGATAATATTTATAATATCTTGAATATCAATTTGAATTTAAATTGGAGATGGCCATTCATTTAATCCTAAAAATGATAAATTTAATATTTTTTTGTGAATAGGCTGTTAGGGTAAAATATTGGAATTTATTAAAGAACATATAATTAGGGATTTGGTTAAAAAGGGGTCGACCCTTATAATGATAATGTATTACTAAGTGATGATTTGATGACACAGCATGTGAATATTCTTTTGTTTTATCAATGATTTTATATATATATTGAAATTTCGTATAATTGTTTAATAAATGTGTTGGATTTACAAAATTTGGCTTTGTTCTTCTTGTCAAATATTTAAGCACTGTGAAAGAAATGAGATTTTTGGGTTATTGCGGATAGAGTTTCTTTTAAATACAACACAACGCATATTGTTAATCACTTTCTAATTGTTTTTAAATGTGAATGTTATTTAAAGGATATTTGAAATAGAAGTTAAGTAGAGAATGCATCTATTGCCTGTTGCTAAGTGTTTCATTAAGTGGACTTATGAGTTAGTTGTTTATGAATCTGTTTGATATTTATTGAAGTTAAAGTTATGAGATTTAAAGATTACTGATATGTGTGAATATTCATCTTGAGGTTAATAAGCAGTGAATTTTGAGTTAAGATAAGCAACAGGTGTGGTGACACTCTAAACTATTGATACTTCTAATTTTTGAGTAAATATATTAAATACCTTAGTGAAGTGATTTGTTTTAAATGAAAGTTCTAATATGATGTTAATAGTTATGAGAATTTGCATATTAGAGCAAAAACATAAATAAACTAGAAAATACAATAAAAAAAATCACAGCAATATAATGCTATATTAATAATGTTCAATATTGGAATATTCAACTTAAAATATCAATAGAAAATATTAAAATTTTTTAAAAGAAAAATACATATACAAATCCCAGTATATATACAATTGTGCAAACATTTTTGGATAAAAAAGAATGTTACATCTCATTAGAATTGGCAGCAAAATCTGGTATTCATTTAAAACGCAGTTTTATTTTTTTTCGTAAACTCTACTTTTATGAAATAGCTTCTATTTATTTCACATTAAAAATTGTTATCCTATTAATCTTCCAATTGAGTTTTTTTAAGGAAGAAATGTTTTTAGCATAAAAAAAATCTTGTTTAAAAACATTTGTTTAAGTATTTTTTTAGTTTATATTCACCAAAATAAGTCTATCACATTAAATTGTATTAAATGAGAAATAATTTCAACATATGTTTCTTTTAAAAGTAATAAGTTTAATAAAATAATAAGTAAAGTTTCATCAAAGTAATAAAATCAGGATTTAACTCAAATGTAAGGTATGTATGTAATGGCTACTATTGCATAAATTAAAAATTTTTAATTTTTTTCACACCCTGGCTTGAACAAAATTTGACTGACACTGAAAAATTTCAAACAAAAATGTGATTTATTTATTTCAAACACATACACATACACACTACAGAGTGCAGAAACAGGGTTCCCACTCTACTTTTCAAACTAAAAATAAGCACTTTATAAGGACTTAAATAAAATATTATAAAAGCTGTAATTCACAATTTTATATGACTTTCAATCAAGTGAGATAAGTTCAACTCATAAGAAAAATACTATGCAAATTATTCATAATTTAAGGCTATTTTTTGTTACATTATACAAAAAATGCCATATTAAAAAAAATTCAAAATAAGCCCAGTCCCATTTTTAAAAATGTCAGCAGTTAAAATATGGGCATGTATATGCACGCATATCAGTAATATGTACACATATTACAATATAAAATAGGCACAGCAAGGAAAAACAGTAAACTTATCACTATCTTCAAAGTTCAAAAAGTTGCTCATATATATATTAAAAAATCTTGACTTGTAAACATGCAACGATTCAACACCAATGCTTATAAAAAATATTGAAAGACAATAAAGATTACAAAAATGAATGCAACGGAACACAGAAAAATTGAAACGCATGATAAATTTAGAAATAAGGAGTGTAAAAGGTAAAACATGATGAATTTAAAAAATGTAAACAATTCAATTTAAAAACACCATTAGCATAACATTGGAAAGGTGGCTGTACGTAGCAAAAGGTCTACGAGGTTGGCAGACGTGCACATGGGAACAGACTTGTGTAAAAATTTTGAATTTATGATCATTTACATATTTTATTAATTTTAAGTAATCATCTTATCTGAACAAATAATGGATGAAATATATACATCACTATTATTAGACATAACTATATAACATTTTTCTAAATATGAAATGTAGAAATAAATCTGAAAAATGACTACATCATAATTCAAGAAACCTCTGCATCAGAGAACTTGTTAAAAATTCTATAAAATTTGTACAAAGAGAACACATGGTTCCATTTTGAAAATACATTTTAAACACAGTATAAAAAAAACCATTTACTCAACAACAGTGTTGAACAATGTATCCTCATCAGGAAGGTCAATGTCCTTCCATTTCATTTCTCCCTCTAAACACAAATGATGAAATATTATGCATGAATTGACAGTTCTACAGGCCGCTTCTGGCATGTAGTGCTAAGTCCTGTGTTTCAACAAACACCTGAATCTGTTTTTCAGCACCCCGTTACAACGCATCTGCCTCTTGAATGAGAAAGGAAACTGTAGAATACAGTGTATGCAGATGAAGTTCCTGAGGATAGCCACTGTCTCCTAAAATGAAGAAGTAAAGGTTTTGAGGAAAAAATTAAATAAAAGATAAAAACTTCACAAATTATGTAACTGAGATGTTCAGATATCATTTGTAAGATTGCCACCTTCCTTGTATCAGTTTCAACAATTAGACAAGGGAAAGGTAGCAAAGTCGCCAGGGTTGTGCTGAAGCTATACCTTGGGCATACGCAGCTAATGCGAGGTGAGAGGAAAAGAAAACGAGTCAGTTTTCCATAACTCGCACTTCATAATCAGATTTTCATGTTTACCACAACCGATCATAAAAATAATTTCATATGATGCTTATACTGACACACTTTATCCTTTGCATTCAGTTTAGGTGTTAAATATTCTATTTTTTAAATTTCCTTTAATTTTCTTTTGACAAAGTTTCACTGATGCTCAGGTGCATATCAAAAAGCTTTTTTGATTCAAGGTGACAGAATGAAATTGATTTCTGCTTAAGCACAGTTATCGCAAACCTAACTTTGTTGCAAGTTAAGTTTACTCGATAAATTGAAAATCATGTGCAGCTAAATGTTATTTCTAACCACTAAAAAAACAGTTTATCATTCCTCAACTCTTGGTAAGAATTCACAAGTAATATAGCTGCCAGAAAACAACAGAAACTTATACTGTTCTTTTGGAAACTATACCTTTGAATAAATAATTGCATTTTTTGAAAAATTAATAAGCAACAGGTATTTGTTTGCAAATAATTCATAAAGTGCAGAAGATGATACAAGTAGAAAACTTAATATAAATGAAATACAATCATAATTTTAAAAAAATTAAAGTGTATTTCTCATAATTATACCTCTGATCATCAGGAAACTTGACATATTTTTTTAAATGATAGTTAGTCATGGCTTCCGTGACTTCTCGAATGCAGTTGCTGACATTTGAATGAGAAAATCATTTCCAACTTTTTAGCACCCCTTTTAGAACTTAGCACCAATGAATTTGTTTCCTTACCCTTTCTTTTTGGACACCCAAAAATAGAATATTTATTAAGTGTATTTTATTACACAAAATTTTAAGGGGTTATGTGGTGAAACAGTGATGCTGTTAAATTTACAACTATTTTAAATCCTTAAATAACCAAGTACAAGGTATACGTGTAACCAAGAACTGATTTATTTTTCTTAACAGAACATTGTTTAAGTAAAATCGTCGTCACTTAAATCAAAAGCGTTACACCTAAAATATTCCTAGGAACCCAACTTGCGCAAGAGCTAACATCAAAACTAGAGCCATCATTCAAAGTATCGCGAAACAAACAACACAATCTTCTCACAAGCGAAAAGTGCTTTCTCACTTGCCTTTAGCGCGGTGAGAAAAAACGGTTGAAGCTCACTAGGGATTTCGGTACCCAAACAATGTCGGAAGCTTTGTATTAACGGATTTAGACGACATCGCGAAATGTGACGTCACGAGTGGGAGAACGGGTCATTTTCTCGCAACAGAATGGTTATCGGTAGAATCGTGATAGAGCCCCAGGTGGTCCCTTCCCATTACTTCTGCAGAACCGCATAGTGGGCAAAAAGGTTCGGTAGAAATGCCTAAGCGATGCAGATGGGCGGGAAGGCAATCGTGTCGAGTGGTCAGACGGAAGGCCGCAACTGCATCACGTCTAGGTTTGTCAGGTATGGAAGAATGGCTAACCCTCCTCCAACTTTTTAGAGCTGTACGAATCTGAAGATCCAGCAAGGAATTAGATACACATATTTTTCAGGAACAGTTTAATCTTCCAATAAGAAGTAGCTGTATTTGGATGTTGTAGTCAGTTGGCAACTCTTTTTGCTAGGAAGTACGCTTGTTCATCACCCCAAAGACCAGAATGGCCAGGCACCCATTGAAGAAGGATTCGTTTTCCCTTCAGGGTTAGAATTCTCAAAAGTTCTTGGCAGTGGGGAATCTCAGGTGTCAATGGGAGTTCAAACGAGCTAATTGATTGAGCGGCTGCCTGAGAGCAATGAAAATAAGTTTGTCAATTTTTTACTGCACTCTTCTCGTTTTTGAACATTTTCATTGACTTTCGGTTCAGTTCTGTGTATGCTGTTGTGAGTGTTTCATTTCTCAATGAATAAGGGCAGCTACGAGCATCCTGCTTTGCTGAAAGCGAAGCCGCTGATGTTTTTCGAAGTTAAAAAATTTGTCCGGAACACATACTTGAGATGCCGCTGGCAACGCGTTCCCAAGAAACCAATAAAACGCCCACTGCACATTCAAAACAGTATTTGGCGACGGCAAATGAAATTGCGCCAAGAAAAATTGGCGAGAAATAAGAGGGCACCGTAAACTTCAGGTTTACCCCTCTTTGTATGGGGCCTTTGTGCTTTAATTTGATTTACAAGGACCATGTATTATACAATTATTTCATATTAAAATAAAGTATCGTTTAAATTTCAGAACATTGTTCTTAGGATAATTATATTGTTCTCACGCTTCAATTTCGCTTATAGATCATTGCGGTCAAATTATTTTCGCAGATGGCTGCCTAATTACCGAGTCAACAGCTCTGGCGCATTTTTTCATTAGAGTACAGTCGGACCTCTATTTAACGAAGTCGCTAAATCCCGGAAAAAAGTTCGTTATATAGAAAATTCGTTAAATGGAGATTCACCTTTTAAAATACTTTAAACTACACGAAACAGATTTTAAATTCATAAACGCTAAATATTATTAAAAAAGTAATAAATCGTACCTTTATTTTGTAGATTAATATCTATTTGTTTTATATATTTTACCCATCAAAAAGAAATCTGCGAGGAAAACAAGAATAAAACAAAACATTGTCCAGGAATACACTGTATTTTCAATTAAAAAAATAATTTTATATTAAAATTAATCAATTTTAGCATTTCATCATACGAAAGTTTTTTGATTTCTGCATCACGATCATTTCCATCTTCATCATCTTCGTCTTCATCGCAATTCATTGCCGTATTGTTTTTATTTTTCACGCTGTCCACTTCAAAACTGCCTAATCCACATCTTCATAGACACACGCTTTTAAACGTTTTGAACAAGAATTCGATGAATCATAATTTTTTTCATTATGGTTGATAAGCTGTTTGGAGGAATACCAAATTTTAAAGCAATATCCTTTTTTTTCACGCCTTTATTCACCTCATGAAGAATTACATTTTTTTTCTTTGACGCTCAAGCACTTTCGCTTTGACATTTTCCAGCTTCAAGGTCATCGATCACCATAAAATGTTTTAAAAGAAAGAATAAGTTTGAATTGTTTAGAAATATTTTGAGAAATAGGGAGAAAATAAATATTGGATCACAAGAAAAAGTTCGTTAAATAGAGAATGTGCTTCGCTATTTTGAGGTTATTTTACGAAGAAATTCGCAAAATGTTCTTGGTTCCAAGAAAAAGTTCGCAAAATAGAGGTTCGTTAAATAGAGGTCCGACTGTATTTAGATGGCATTAAAAGTTTTTCTTATATATTAACAGTTTTTTATGATTACTTTTAAATCTAAACATTTTATCCGCGAGATACTTGCAGCAACTCTCTTGAACGTGACGGGCAGCTAAATACTTTGTCAGTTCAGTTGTCATTATTATCTGTTATATAAAAGCTGCATATACGAGGGTTGTTCGGAGAGTAAGTTCCGTTACTGTGTAAAGGGGGCAAAAATGAGACAGATGTGGACAAAGGTACTGTAGCGGATTGTTTTCAGGCTTCAGTCTTATATACTGTACTAAGACCGCTTTATAGTTCAGCAACGGATTCCAAGAGTACCACTTTTGCACGATTTTAGACCGAAAAGGGGTGTCAGGCAATGAGTCATGTGAGCGCATTTCCGGAGTTCCTTGTTAGATCACGCTCAGTAAAATGTAAACATCCCCCTTCCATTCTTCACTTTCCCCCTATTTTGATGAAAAAAAAAAAAAAACTCCTCCCGGCGCATGCGTAAAAGGGCGGAGGGTTTCCAAGTCCGTTGCTGTACAATACCACTGTTTTTTCACCGTGAAAACGTCTTTCTGCTCATTACAGTGATATTCGGTCGAACTTTCTTGTGTGATAAAAAAACATCAGATTTGAATCGCTCACAACTACGAGACTAATAATGCGAAAAGAATGGTTGTTCCTACAACGAATAAATCATATTTGTAAGAGTTTGTCCCATAGGATTTGTTTTGCCTGTGACGTCATTGAACCAGTGTAGGCGCATGCGCGTGATTGTCATGAATTAGCTTTATGTAAGGTTCTAAATAAATGTAGCGTGGAACCGCGTTTAGCTGGGAGGTTGATTCTGGTGTCATTTTAAAGAGTTTGAAAAGTATTACTAGGAACCAAAGTGAGACAGTAAAAATATTTATCAGAATATGAGTAAAAATCGGTATTCAATTGAAAATTTCAAACTCCGCATGTTTTTAAATTATAACATGCAGAGTTTTCTTTCGAATTGTACGAAACTTACAGAATACTTGACAATACGTAAAAGAAACATTGCATTAAAATTTGAATTCAAAAAGTTTGAATAATAAGGGAAATAGGAGCATTTGTAGTAAATAATGTTTTACTGCGCATACGCGAAATGTGGTTCTATATACTGTCAACAGATGGCTCCATAGAAAGTTACTCTAAATAAAGCATAAGAAAGGTGCAGTTTGGGTCCGCGCCATATATTTTTCGTGGAAACGTCAGTATAAAATCATAAAACAAGTATTTCGTATTAATATGTAATTTAATTATCAATCTCTTTATATGTATAATGGTTACAGAATGGATAAATCACAAGTTTATCGCATGTAGCAAGGGTCTGTGGTAACTTGTGATTTATCCATTCTGTAACCATTATACTTCTCTGTGTAAATATTGTGTTAAAGAGATTGATAATTAAATTATATCCCGACGTTTTCGAAAAACCTACTGCTCGGACCCGAACAGTGCCTTTCTTATGTTTTATTTAATGTATTGTTTCTAGAGGCACAGTCTGCACGTGATGTGTAATGGGAATGTTTGTGATTGTTTATATTCAAACTTGAAAAAACCACTTCTTCAAATTTCCAGACGACTCAACTACTTTTTTGTAAATAGCCAAAATAAAGTATATTCTTGATATTAAAAACGGCTATTGCTTTAGTCTGATGTGACAGACTGGATACAAAATGGCGGCAAGAGGCGGAGATAATTTTTCCAGCTAACCGCACTTTCATTTTCCTGTTGCAATTTGAAGAATTCTTTCTCAAGTAAAGAGCTTAAATCTGTGATATTTTTCCTGGAGCGCCATTGATTCATCATCGGGTTGCAGATTCAAGATAGGAAAATATCTAGCTCAGGCAGAGAACGCCAATTTGGGGACGAGAGATTTTCCGGAGTGCCATTGATTCCTTCATCAATGAGTTACAGATTCAAGATAGGTAACGGATTTTAAAGTGTTTTTTTTGGGATTAGTGCCTCCATGTTTAAATATTGTTATGTTATTATAATTTGAATTTGTTTTAAATAACATGTATTGAATTGAAGAAGATGCTTGAGGAGTGGCAAACCTCGTGGAAGAATGGCGATACAGGCAGGAAAATCTATAACATCATGCCCTCAGTTAGTCTCCGTCCCACTAACTGGATTAGAGAGGATGTTATCTTCTTCTCTCAACATGGACCTTTCCCTGCCTACCTCAAAAGGTTTCACCTGTCTGACAGAGATTATTGCAGTTGTGGTGGAATTGGCACGGCACTTCACTATGCCACAGAGTGCATTTATACAGTGTCTTGGCATATGAGGAAGCCAGCGCCAAACTTCGAACAAGAATGGCTGAAAAGAAGGGTCGCCGATAATCTCGTCTCTAGGCAGAAAATTCGTGGGATTATCAAATTCATGAGAGAAAACAGAGATATTTTCCGGCCTCCCTAGCCTTCAACTTACCAGCCAGCTGAACTAAGTAGCTCAATTACCGGACATTCCCCCTTCAAATAAAAGAAAGGTCTAGCAACATCTGAAGAAAAGAAGACTATTACGAACTAATAGTGTAAAAGTGAAAATGCCTGTGCTGTACATAGTGTATATATTTCCTTCTTTTTGTTTTTCTTAAATAAAATTCCCGTGTCTTGCTCATCAAACCGTTCAGTGACGGGCCTGGTCACGGGTACGGGGGTAAGAGACGGCGTTCTGTTCTGTATTGAATTGAATCTGAGTTGAGTATATCCAGTAGGCTGTTAAATTTTTTGGAAATTGTCTAGGAAAATTTCAAGGAGTTCTTGGTGAGTATATTTCTGGTAAATGTCCATATCTGGGAAATAAGAATTTTTCTTTATATATTTCCAGTAGACTGCATAAATTAAAAAAAATGCCCGATATATTGTAATGGTTTTAGATGTCAATTTGAATTCAAATAATCCGTTAGACTTTGTATATTTTGAGAAATTGTCTAGGGAAAAAACTAAATAAATAAACTAAAACTAAATAAATAAACTAAAAAACTAAATACTTGGTTGTGTAATTTCCGGTAGATCAGAATCTAGAAGATTTAAGATTTTTACTTTAGTATTATCTCTGGTAGACTGAATAAACTTAAAATTGTCTAGCCTTTAAATTGCTTTGTTACAAAACGTGAAAGTTTGAATAATCCAGTAGATGGAACCTAGCATTAAAGCCCACGAGGCCCCGCACCAGAAAACCGTCCCCCGAACAACTTTATCTGAAAAACTATTTAAGAATATACAAAAAATGATAATCAAATTCAAAAAGAGGGAATACAGATGTTGTACATTAGGGTGGATCGCTCTTCTATGGAGAAAAAAAAAATTATTGTTAATCAAAACATACCTATGCGGAAAAGATGTTCTATGGTATGGAGATTAAGAGAAAAATAAAATAAAAAATTAAATTTTAGGTTAAGAACCACCGCAAGGAGGTTGAATTTTCGAAAAAATGAAAAAATACTGAATTTTGATTATACGATTTAAAAAAAAATACGATTTAAATTAAATTCTAAATTTAATACTACCGAAAAGGGGTTGAATTTTCAAAAAAAAATGGAAAAATACTTAGTTTTGATTATTGATTATACGATTTTAGATTCGAAATAATTGTTTTTTGCAATATAAATAAACAAAAGTGATGATTAATGAGTAGTGAGTAGTATAATGTGCATTGCAACATTTTATGTCTCAGCTCCCCCTCCCCACACTGTCAAATCAGTCCGGTTAAACAACTAGAGCAGTAGGCAATGACTTTACGTGCTTTCAGAACTCTTTGAAGGGCTAATGTGATTTCTGACGTCAGCTAGCATTGATATCAGGACATTTTCTGGATGGCCAAAAAATCAGTTTCTTTTAATAACAGGATCTATGACATCCTTCAAATCATTCGAGAAATAACGCGATAGAACGATTGATTGATGCAAATGCTGTGCCTCATAAATTATGGTTTCGTTTTGATCTTGAACCACATAGACGCATAGACTTTTGTAATGAATGTCGTTAATGTCAAAAAAGCCTCGGATGAATTTTCGTGAGCTACATTGAACCTGAGAATTCTGTTCGCGATTCTAAGCCACCTTCAGTGGCAAACTTTTCCAGGATTTATCTTCGACAGACTTCCTTTGCAATGTCAGCAGTTTATGACTCCACAAATTTCCATTAAGTACAGTTGATCAGTACTTAAGTCTTTCTTGTTAGTCACTTCACATAGCGTGTTTTCTATTGGCGTGGATGAAACTACAGATAGCTTCTCGCATCCGGCCAACGATTTTCTTATTTCGCCAGTCAGGCTTCTGGGCCCAGTTGTGGTTTTATCCACGTGCGCGAAAAGATGACGTAGTGAAAGCTCGTTGGCGTGTAACTGGCACATAAACCATTGTAGTGAACGATTCAGGATCAGTTCCATGTTACGTATAATACCTCCTTTGAAACCTGTGCTGACAGATGTTCCGTCACAACCAACTTTGTTACATCTATGTTATTGTCAACGCATGACAAAAAAAACTGTATATGTTATTTCCAATAATTTGCGCTCTCCCGAAATTTACAGACACGTGGCCGATGCACTCAGAGCCATGTTCTTTTACCAAGCTTATGTGTTCTTCTATTATGACTTTTCTTCTGTTGTCTTCCATTGATAAGGTCCTGTCGAAGTATAAACCAAACTGGTCATGGTCATAATCTTTTATGACCTGAGACAATAGAGTGGTTCTTGCCTTTGTTCTCCCACGCCGAATTTTATTTCTGCCAATAACGTTCAAAACACCCCTTTCTGAGATAATGCCCACATCTTGAAGAGCAGCTGACACGATGGCAGCGGCTGCTCGGTCGGAAATACCAAATCGGTTCAATGTTCTAACTGCAGCTAAAACTTTTTTCACTACAGGTAGTCCTGTGTGCACCCAACCAGCACAGTTGCTGTCATGGCATCAGGAACGGGGACACGGGGCGGCGTTCTGTCACTACAGGTGTGACTGTGGGGAAGATTCCATGAAGTACCACTTCCGACTTCTGGATGCTTGGAGGATAAAGCAGGAGACAGAAAAAAGATGGGATTGCCTACTGCTCTAGTTATTTAGCCGGGCTGATTTAACGGTGTGGGAAGGGGGAGCTGAGTCATAAAATGTTGCAATGTACATTATACTACTCATTAATCATCACTTTTGGTTATTTATATTGCAAAAAAAACAATTATTTCGAATATAAAATCGTATAATCAATAATCAAAATTAAGTATTTTTCCATTTTTTTTTGAAAACTTAACCCCCTTCCGGTAGTATTAAATTCAGAATTTAAATTTTTTAATTATTTTTCTCTTAATCTCCATACCATAGAACATCTTTTCCGCTTAAGTAGGTTTTGATTAATAATAATATTTTTTTAAAATCGTATAATCAAAATTCAGTATTTTTCCGTTTTTTTCAAAAATTCAACCCCCTTGCGGCAGTATTAAATTTTGAATTTAAATTTTTTTAATTATTTTTCTGTTAATCTCCATACCATAGAACATCTTTTCCCCATAGGTAGGCTTTAATTAATAATATTTTTTTTAAAAAAAATCGTATAATCAAAATTAGGTATTTTTCCATTTTTTGCAAAAATTCAACCCCCTTGCGGCGGTTCTTAAACTAAAATTTAATTTTTTATTTTATTTTTCCATTTATCTATATACCATAGAACATCTTTTCTGTATAGGTAGGATTTGAAATTCTGAAAAAAAACTTTTCGATCCACCCTATTGTACATGGCCGAGAGTAGTTGCGGGCCTCGCACAAGAATGAGGCCCGTTCTAGTATATTGAGAATGACAAAATTTTGCAATAAAACGTGATACAAAACATTTAAAACAATACATTATAAATAATTAATAAGAGATATATATATTTGGAAATATTAAACTTGAAATTTGGTACACTTGTTAAAAGATTGGTACTTTGTTGTTAGAATATGCATAATGAACAAATTAAGAAAATAAAAATAATATATGTAAATTGAAAAATGTTAAACTTGAAAGTTAGTACAATTAATAGTTGATAGATGCAGTAAAATTGTTTTATAGACTTATATTTACAAGTATATGTACATTGGGAAATGCCTGGGAGCACTAATTGTTACTAAAGCTTTAGGTTCACTTTTATCATAGAAAGCTAGAACCATTAGAGACAAGTACTGAAATCTCTATGTTAGTGCAGATGTACTTACGATGTTCAAGGCTAGTAAAATTAAAATGCAAGACATTTGATTGATGCAAAATACAATAATTCACAAAATATGAGCAAAGAAATGAGATCGAATATGTAAATTTAGCTCATATACAACCCAGAGATATATAATTAGGTTTGGTATATATCTGAAATATGTGCGGTGGACAGAGGAATCAACACAAAATTGAAACCAAATTTAAGATAACCAAAAAGAACGACACTGAATATGCTAAATAGAAACCATATACAATTTCACAATGCTAGACTGGTGGAAGGAAGCACAATATGAATAGTTTAAATTACATAACAGAAATGCAAAAACAATTATTCTCGAAATAATAGAATGTTTAATTTTCTAAACATAATCACGTGTTGTTGTGTACTCTTTTATGACACTTTGAAGGCAGGGGCATGAACGATGCTTAGTGTGGTGCCATGTAGGTAGATTTGTGCCAAAGTTTTGATTATTATTAAAACATTTAACACAGGTGATATACTCGTGGCTGCATTCTCTTGTCCAGTGGTGTCCTGCACAATAGCCGCAGCTGGGGGTTGAGTATTGGCAGCCTCTGGTGGTGTGTCCGAAGGACTGGCAAAAATGCACATCTTGTAATGGAAAAATCCCGCCCCCCAACTTCTGCATTTGCCAGCGGAGTGGGATTTTGCTAAATTTTGACAAGGAAGAAAATTCAGTAGCTGGGAGCCTCAAAGACCCAATTTAGATGTTCCGGACTCTTTCCTCTGAATTTGAACCTGAGTTTGAGATCTTTGTCGGTTAAGATTGTACAGTATCACACTTGGGTGACGTTTTTTTGGGCAATTTTATAGTGACTTTTGATCTGAGTGTCTCGTTGTTTAGCATTTCTTCTGTGAATATTTCCGAGTCTTCACATGATGCGAGTGAGATGGCCAGAACATTTCAATTAATTTTCTTTATATTTGCAATTTTTGCCTTTGAAGATGGGAGATTTGATTGGAGAAGAGAATGTAGGTCAGTCTCTAATTCGGATGTTTGTTCTGTAGGGTGCAGAAGAAGAGATGGAGGCTTGACATGAGGAATCTGGACAGATGGTGGGATGTTAGGAGGCCCCTGAGAAGGCAAAAGCATGGCGACTTCCGAGACCTCTTCAAAATTTGGGGAGGGAAGAGATGCCTGTGTTGATTTATTTTCTGATTTGGTGCTATTGTCCTGTGCAACTTGGATGGCTGATAGCAATTTATTAAATTGCGATTCTATGGAGGTGAAATATTCCTCAGCTTTGGATCTTAGTGTGGCAGGGATCTTAAAGACTCCCTCTTTGAAATGAATAATTTCCCTGAGGTGGTATAGGGATTTATTGATACCTTCTTTTTCTGCTAATAATGAAACTGGATGTGAGAACGATGGTGATGCGGTGGGCTCATCTTGTGAATGGGTAGGAACTGTTGCTTTCAGATTTTCTGTTTGATTTTTGAATAAATCTTCCCATTCTTGCAATTTTGTGGGAGAATCTTTTAGCGAGTTGAATAATGCCTGACGTTCTCGTTCACTAAGTGTTTCCAAGAAGTCTGTTTTACCTTGACTGTCCAATGAAGTATATATTTCAAGAATTCCCTTAAATGACTGGTGCAGAAGCGAGGATGATGATGAATCTTTTTTGACTGAAGAGTAAATTATGGCCAGTTCCTTCTCGTCCTTTTGGGGAGTGACTGAATGAGAACATTGTTTCTCTATTGATAAATTTTCTTGACTTGTGTTGGATATAGAGATATCTTTCGATGGTGTTGATTAATAGATGATTGTTTCTTCGCTAAAATCCTCCAAGGATTTTGACTGGATTGTAACTACCAATGAATTCGATGTATTGGTCACCATCATATATGTCATCGTATGTCAGTGATGGTAAAACTGGAGATTCAGAGAAACTTGCTATTGATGTTGAGTGTCCTCCAGGGGTGGTTCAGAACCCGTTTGAATGTCCCTGTTTAGTGGAGGTTCTGATGATTTCAATTTTAATTTATCCAATGTAATTGCTAGACAGCCAGAAGAAGTGACCGAGGATTACGAACAGATAAAACATATTTTGTTGAAACGATAGAAGTTGTCAGCCGAAATGTTTCGGCAGATGTTCGTTAAACACTCGAAGAATGCTGATGGAACTTGGAAAGATTTCGTGTATGAACTAAGAACTTATTTCCAAGAATGAATTAAAGGATTAGAAGTAGAAACTTTTGAGCAATTATGTGATTTAATACCACAGAAGTTAAGGAACATTTTAGAGATTAATGGCCGAAATTTAAATTCCCGGAATTGCTTTCGGAAAAATTAGATCAATATGAAAGTGCACGGAATGTGAGGAAAAGGAAGACAAGTTTCCATGACCATAAAGACAAGTATTCCAGTTACAGAGAAAATAATTCAGCACACGTTTGAGGTGCGACAGAAGAAACCAAATCAGGGAAATTTGGAACATTTTAAAAACTCGAAAAATGACGAAGGTTTTGAGCGGAAGAAGAGTGAAGACATTGTTCTTCCACGGAACATTTTCGTTCTAACTGTCCACAATTGAAGCAATCGGAAAATATCGCTTCAGTAAATTGGGTAATAAGTATGCCCGACAATGACACGATGTCACCTGATACAGTTATCGGAGAAGTAAATGGATTAAAAATGCCGATCCTACGTGACACCTGAACTACAGTAGATATTGCGTCTAGAAACAGAATAGGATCTGAAATGCTCACAGGTGAACAAATATGGGTTCAACAGCCGTTTCATGAGAAATCTATCTGCTTGCTTTTGACAGAAGTAGAATTAAGAGGAAAATTTGGTCAACTTAAAACTAAAGCTGCAGTTGTCTGTAGCCAAGCAGATAAAGGAAGGTATTTGTTACGGCAGCCTTGCTAGGAGAAGACAGAGAACGTCTCTTATTTCCCAAAATGAATGCTCCACAGACCAGAGCCCAGAAGCGAGTGGCTGAGCAGGAAAAGGAAACAGGCCAGTTGCCAAATACCTTTTCCAAAGGAACCAAAACTGAAGAAGTAGGAAAATTCAGAATTACCAAAGTATTGGCCATTAATGTATCGACGCCAAGAAAAAGTCCAGTCGCCTGCAACTAGTACTTGTACTTCTACAAATGATACCAAAATAAAATTTGTGACTAAAATTTCAAAAAGACCAACAAATAAGAAAGACATTGGCGAAATATCAGTTGGAAAGTTATCCTTGCATTCAAATGAGATGGTATATTGAAATACTCGACTATATAATGACATGCCATTTCTTGCAAGGAATATAAAAGTCTCTAAAACTAAAGGCTTGGTAAGACCAAACCAAAATAAGAATGCTTCGGTAAGTTCTAAAGAAGAATCTCAATTCTTTCAACCTGAAGTCATTTCAGAAGAAAAGAGTATTGAAGCTTTAGATACTGTCTTGCAAGCAAACTGTCAAGAAGTAGGAAATAAAGTCCTCAGCTTAAAGACCACATCTAATATCAATCAGGAATCCTTAGAAGATGCTGAATCTGGTTCTGAACCTGAACAAGAAAATGAAAGGAGATTCAGGGAAGTGGATAATGAAATAATTGAAAAGGACTAATCAATTCCTGATTATGAAATTCCAAAAATATTAAATGACAGTGCACAGAAACAAAAGTATCAAACGAAAGTCATTTGTCTTCAACGAAAGGAGAGAATGATGAATATCAGATTGAATTAATGCAGCTGCAAAAAGGGAGATATTTTTTCTGAAGTTTGTACGGAGATGCGTACAAAGGTGGATTCTGTCGATAAAAATGCTGAAAATAGTGAGAGTAAATGTGAGGCTATGGACACCTCAGAAACCTCAGAATAAATGAAAATGGATGAACTACTGATGAACCCAATGTTGCTCTTGACAATTTCAGCTTATCAGATGAATTACATGGGAGTGAGTCACTCCCTAATTACGGTAAATAGTCACATTCAACTCCAACAAAGTGTGAATCGAAGAAAATGGCTAAATATAAAGTGAAAAGTCAGCATAAAAACCATAAACACAGGAAAGAAAAAGAAGAAACACAGTTAAGATAAACGGTTGAAAATTCTTCGTTTGATTCAGAAGTTAAGAATTTTTCTCTTTGGACAACGTTTTACTTTACTGGCTGATCTCAATCCAATATTTGGCATAACTTTGTGGCTAGCGAAAATCCCAGTTAGTGAGATGGTCATTAATTCTGCAATCCTTTTTCTTTGAAATTCGCAATCGATCTGGTTCAAAACATAAAAATTTGTATAGATTAAGCAGGGTTCCTAACCTTAATGGTCCTTCTGTAAATGTGTAAAAAATATAAAATGTTTTATTGAGTTTTAAAAATTTGTGTTTATTTATTGTGTTATTTGTGTAATTATAATATTTTTATATTTATGCTGCAACATGTTATTCTGGTACCCATGCAAAGAACACTAATTAGTTATTGAACTGTTTTAAAGTTTTGAGCAAAGATCACAATAACCTGTACTGTTAATATAATTTAACTTGGGTTGCAAAGAGTAGTTTTAATGTTTCTTAGAATTCTTAAGCAGTTTTAGAAGCAAAGTATTTTGTTAAAATTTCCAGTATTTTTTACATATAAGAAATGTAATATACTGTTTTAATACATTTTTTTAGGAAGTTCATTCCATTTTTTTAAAATTAAATTTCATAAAAACATTTGATTTTTTTCATATTAAATAATTGGTAAAAGTGTTTAATAATATATATTGTACACATACAGTGATTCTGAGAAGGGAGAAATCCAGGAAACTAATATAATTAGCCGTAAATCAGGGAAATGTTGTAAGTTTAGTCAGGGAAATTGTTTTCACAGTTTCTGTAGCCACTCTGTTCCAGTAAATGTTACTGTAATATTTACTGGATTTCAGTAAAATGTTACTGTAATATTTACTGGATTTCAGTAAATGTTACTGTAAAATTTACTGTGTTTCAATAAATGTTACTGTAAAGTAGACTGTGATTAAGTATATATTAATGTAAAATTTACACTTAAAAGCGCTGTATGCTATGCAGTAGAAATCTATAATTGTAGTAAAAGTTCCTGTAAAAATAGCAATACATATTACATTAGAATTTGTGATAAAATTGACTGTAAATCGGTTAATGTTACTGTAAAATTTACAGTACACTTTAATTTTTTCTACTGTAAAATTTTACAGTAAAAATTGAATTTTACAGTAAAAAGTACTGGCACCCTGATTGTCAGTACTTTTTACTGTAAATTTACAGTAATTTTTTTTACAGTGCAGTTAATGCGATGGTCATTAATTCTGCAATCCTTTTTCTTTGAAATTCGCCATCCACCTGGTTCAAAACATAAAAATTTGAATAGATTAATCAGGATTCCTAACCTTAATCATCCTTCTGTAAATGTGTAAAAAAATGCAAAATGGTTTATTGAGTTTTAAAAATTTGTGCTTATTTATAAAAAGAAACTAAGTATATAAATGTATAAAGTTGAGTAAATAAGTAAAGTAATGAATAAAATTGAATTTATTCATTTTGCACTCATGCACTTAAATGAGCAGTAAAGAACGTGAAATATTTTAGCATTTTGATTGTTTGGTGTTAAAAAATAAACTTTCATGTGTGCAAGAAATCTGGAAATGTATGGTCATGTTTCCTTCCGTTTAATATTTCCTTATTCTCTGTTTTACAAAATGTTTTATATGCTTAAATTTAGGTCTTTCTTTGAAATAGTGTACTTTTAAATGTTATTTAAATGCATTTAGCATTTTTTGGGGAGTGCACTGACCCATGATGGTAAGATTCCGTCATGCTTATAGAACTTTTCTTCGTTAAAACCTCCGAAAAGCTTTCCCAGGGGTTAATGATTCAAATGTGGAGGCAACCCCTTTATGTTGAGTACAGATAATATAAAATATATCCCTGTCAAATCTTGATATAACATTTGGGTTAATTTTCTGTGAGGATTTTATTTATGACAACAAAAAAAGTGTGTTGCTCTTGAAAGCTTTGAAGCTAGTGCAATTACAAAGATGTAGATGACCCCTTTGGAAATTTGTTTCCATGGAACCTTTGAGTATATATTATTTCCTGTAAAATGATACCTTTTGTTTCTATATAGAATGAACACCAGCAGAATAATACAGGATTCCTCTTTTTTCCCCTCGGCTGTAACTGGCTGACGAATATCAAGCCTCCTGCCCTCTAACTAACCAACATGTCGGAACTTTCCTGGCGCCATCTCGCGGAAAAAATAGAAAGCTCGAACGAGAGTTACTATCGTTTATTCGACGGAAGCAAAGCATTTAGCTGGAATTTCGATTTCGTTTTTCCTTGATTCACTGTTCCAAAATGGTCTTTTAAATTCTACACTTATCCCTGTACTACTTCTATTTAATGTGTTGCCTCTCACTTTTTAAGAAACTGGGAAAATATCAATTGAGGAGTCAAAACAGTCAACTAGAATACCCAACTTAAAAAACTGCATATATAATTAAGTATCTGCAATTTTATAAGCCATATATTTTGATTACCCATTTTACCCCACCTGACCCTAGCCCATTTTGTACTATATTTACAGTTTAAACATTAGTTGTTAATTATTTAGGTTTTATTATTGATATTTCTTTTTAATGAGCATTATTACCAAACCATTTTGAACAATCTATTTTTATTTTATGCTTGAGTGTGATGGTGGATATAGGAGAGCAAAAAACAACAGTAAAATGTTGCGACTGAAAAACAACATTATCTAAATCTAAAGGTCCGACCCTGGTACAAGGGAAGTTATGCTACATTCTAAATAAGAGGAGAGAAGAAACACACACTACCACATCCTTAGTAGGCAGAAGAGAAACTAATTTATTTACATATGTACAAGTAAGAAGGGAAAAACAACAACAACAGTAAACAAGGTCAGCGCCATCTGGTGTGGGAGACACAAACCATTGCAAGCTTATACAATGCTGTAATAACTGAAAATATGTTCTGAATAAAATGATGATGAGCAATTTGATATCTGCTTTGCCATAAAGTTTTTCAATCGAATAATATTTTTTATTTCGGAAATAAATTTATTTAATTCAAGAGGGACTGCTACTCCTAGCCTTGCAATATCCTTGGCCTCAACTAGACAAACAAGTAATACTTCGAATTAATTATCAGATAATCCATATTTTAGATTATCCTGAAACAATTAGTGAATTTCCTGATCTTACAAGCCAGCAGATCTTCGATAAAACAATAATTTAATGAATATTAGATACCAGACACTTGATAGCACCCCTGAAAGAAAACTTTACAATCTGATAATTGAGCTTTCTATTTTCTCTACGAGATGGCGCCCACCAATGAACTATATATGTGGAAAAAAGGCTTTAATTGGTGTAATGATAGAACGGATGTTCCAGTTGAAGAAAATAAGCAGTTTGTGTAAGTTTGTTAATGGTGAGACAATTTTGGAGTAGTTCGGAATGAATTTCTTATAAAATCCAGTAAGACCTGACTTTTTTCTTTGAATTATGTGGGAGAGAATATATAATAGATTTTAAATTTTTATTATCAGGTAACACTTACCCTTCTCTAACTGTAAGGCCCAAAAATGTGATCTCAAACTGAAGAAAAGCACATTTAATTGGTTTAAATTTTAAATTAGGTAAAAGTCCCCGATTATGGGGGTAAGCTCGCACCGCCATCTTGGATTTCATTTTCTTCTTTTTAGTTTTTCCTCAATATCTCGAAAGGTATTGAATTTTCAAATTATAATTGATTTAACAAATTAAAGAGCGTAAAATTCGCTACAAATAACAAATTTCGTTTTTCTAACAGCTTTAATAGTTTCCAAAGTAATTGTCTCAAAGCTTATCTCTATCGATTTCATTTAGTTTCTCTTGAATATCTTAAAAGTTATTCAAACTCAACCTACTTGTAATCAGCAAATTAAAGAGCAGAAAATTACATACAAACGCATGGTTTTATTTTTGTTCTAGCGTTATTAGTTTCTGAGATAACTTGTCTCAAATTTTGCCGCCATTTTGGATTTTATACCCCTTTTTTCAGTTTTTCTCGAATATCTCAAAAACTACTTGATTTTCAAATTCTCACCACCCAGGACCGGGAATTTTTAGTATGTTCATCAGAAGACCTTCACGAATAAGTGTACCAATTTTCAAAACTATACGATTTAATGTTTTTTTTCAAACCCTTCCTTGACTGGACTATCAATTAAGAGTTTTTGCAAATTCTTCCACTTTGAGACCAATTATCTCAAAAATTATTACAGCTTGAAGAAAAATCAAAACATACATTTGTAGGGAATTGTACGCTCTTTAATTTTTAAAATGATATGTAATTTGAATATTGAACAGTTTTCGAAACATTCAAGAAAAACTAAAAAAGGGGAGGAAATCCAAGTTGGAGGAAACTTTTGAGACCCATTTACTGGGAAACTATTAAATGTGGATTAAAAATAAAAGTGCCTATTTGTAGGGAATGTTACGCTCTTTAATTTGTTAAATCAATTGTATTTTGAAAATTGATTAGTTTTTGAGATATTCAGGAAAAACTAAAAAAAGGGGATGAAATCCAAGATGGCGCCGCGAGCTCACCCCCAGGACCAGGGACTTTTATGTTCATCACTATTTTTCAAGTAGTGTTCTTTCCAAAGCCAAAAGTCGACGAATGAAAAGCAGGGGAGGGGGAGAGATGTATAACTAATTGGTGCATAAATCCATGAGGAAAATATAGTACATGTGCTGCCCTCTGTTATCTAAAATAGATATCAAAAATATTTTTAATAATA
The DNA here is from genome assembly GCA_013235015.1 of Araneus ventricosus. Taxonomy (NCBI): domain Eukaryota; kingdom Metazoa; phylum Arthropoda; class Arachnida; order Araneae; family Araneidae; genus Araneus; species Araneus ventricosus. The sequence goes on along the minus strand of BGPR01009220.1, from coordinate 15,911 downwards.
GATCATCAAAAGACCACTGGCTGGCTGAGATAAAATCTATTAAAGAGGCGGTTACGAAAAGAAACCACGGTCCCTAAAAGGGTTTCAAGCAAAATATCTTTAAGCTCAAAGCCTTTCATCGCACATGCCTTTTAGTAATTTGAGTTTCTATCACGCATTCAAGTATATGGGCCGATCGATGCCATAATATCACGAAACAAGAAAACATAAAAAGGCACTTTCAACACTCAAATTTTTATTGTCTTTTTACATCTATGCTAGTAAGGACACAAACACGCATATATGAGTATATATATGCTGGAAAATAAATCTCAAGGAAACTTGGGATGGTCTTCTTTCCGCAGTGCTTGAAGTTGCAACTATTCACATCTTCCCTAAAATAAGAGGAAAAAGGATATATTAGGAAGTGTGCGAATCGTTTTTATACGCTTATTTTATTTAGCTTTTTTCATGTTTGTAATGATAAAATTTTGTAACAGATTTTCCCCTGACTTCCTGATGCGCAAGGGCTTTGAAATTTTATACAATTGTGTGTTCTCAAAGACATTACACTCTTTTAATATTTTCAGAATTTAATTATGCTGTTTATAGATAAATCTTCATTGAATTTTGATTCTATACGAATAGCGCCACCTAGAAGTGAATATGAGAAAAAAATGGTTTCAAGATGTCATAATATTTATACTAATGAATTATAGATTAAAGACTAAAAAGCGGAAAATAATAAAAATAAAAAAGTTTTCTTTATAAAAAAAACCCAAGTTTTTATTAATGGACTTAAAAGCAGAAAGCGATCTTTTTTTCTTTATCAAAAATTGGGAACAAAATAAAAATATAAAATCTTCAGACTCTGAAAACACTAAGATAAGGAAATTAAGTTAGAGAGAATGTAACAAGAAAGAGAATTCCTGAACTTTATTAGAAATTAAAATATATCATGAATGTGATAAAAATTCTAATTTCTTTGAAATTGGAATTAGAACGATATTTCTTTGTTCTATCCGAGGGTCCAAGATATTCTTCTAGAATATTCAAAAGATTCTACAGACAAATATGGGCGAAAACCACCGAAAGCAAGACAAAATATCTAATAAAAAATTTTACATTACATTCTAAAATTCGTCTTAAGGCATTCATATTCGGATTGACACACTTCATTGTTGTGAGTGCGTCTTGACAACCCAGATGCACAAAACACAAAACATTTTCTTCTATGAATATAGATTTATAGAGGAATGGGTGTTATAATCGGAGTTGCTCGGATAAAAATATTTTCAAGTCTAAGTAGTCATAAAACCTTAAACTCAGTAAAATATATTTTTCGCTGCCACTCCTTTTTGAAGTTAATTTTCGATTTGCCCCCCCCCCCCCTCCGTGTCGCCTGACTCTTTGTCCAGCAACTAAACCAGCTCTCTTCTTTTTTGTCTAGCAACCCTCGTTTTTCCATTTTCCCCTGCCTACAACAGAATTTTCTTCGTTTGATAATTTTTATCGTCCAAATATTATTCTCTTTTTAGTGCGTGTTTTACTTAGCCGACAGGAAGACACCGCATATCGTTTTTTCTTTTCCTCTGTCTTTCCCTACGATTAAAACTAGAAAGAGTAACCTTGACTGATACACTGGTGATTAAAAATTTGTAAAAATTAGTCGAAAGAACTCAAAACAGTCAAATTAACTTCGTTGGATAGATAAATGTTTTCCTTCTTATAAATAATTTTCGTGCGAAAATTATTTAAGAACTTATTGGCGAAAGATTGAGCAGAAATGCCGAAGTTTGGCTTAATTTTTGTTATATAATTAAATATGTTAAGAAATAATTTATTTTGAAATTTGAAAATAGCACAGTTCACCTAGAAATGGACCCCATTCGCAAGAGCGAGTTTTATGTCATTGATGTTTACCATTTTACAGGAAATCTTGCGATCATGTTTTTTCTGGATTATATTATAAATTACTATTACTACTTATGAATATTACGCGTGAAAGAATTCAAATCCTTCAATTTTGTTGTTTAAATTCTCCATACATTTGTTTTCGACCACTTTTATGCTCTTCTTCAAATTTATTTAATTCTTTTTTCAGAAAATTAAAAAAAACCCTCAGAAAAGTTTGAAATACTTACATTCATTGTTGCGGAGCATGTCAATCCTGCTTGACACGGCGGGAGACCGTCGTATACACCATTCGCATTTGGTGTAGAGCTGCATCTTCCACCTGCAAAAAAATAAATGAAAATAATTATCGAATTGTATTACCATGAAAAATAGCGCCGTTTCAGCTACTCTTAGTTAAAGGTTTTAATTGATTTCAATTGATTTGAATTGGAAATACCTTAAATGAACTTCGTCTTTCAGTTTTTTGAAATCCATTTTTGAGATGTCACAACGTTATTTGTAATGAAATATTTGTGATTATTAGTTTTAATTGAATATTAGTGATGAAGGAAATAATGATATTAATGAAATTTTAAGGCTAATGATTATCAAGAACAATTAAGAAATTCACTGTCTGAGAAGAACTTGGACTCCTACACGCTGCTATCTATTGAAAAGGAACCATTAGAAGATTTGAACGCAGAATTCATTATTTATAGATTTGCACAGTCATCTAGTGAACTCAAACACTTGTCAAAATGTAGTGGAGTCGATGGAATACACTTCTGTATTTTTGAATTGTATTTAAATATTGAACATTGTTGATAGTTTGCACTTTAATTTTAGTTAAGAAATTTTCAAAATAGCAGTATAGATACAAAAATACAGTACGGTATACAACCAGCAAAATTGCTTAAAACTCGATCATAGACTAGCCGTCTTCGGCAACCCGCTATTCTCCCGCAATATTAATATCTTGCTGACATGCTTGCAACGTGGCGAAATAAACCGGCGGTTACAGAGGCTGATAAATTCTGCCAGAATTTTATTTTGCGATACCATAAGCCTTCATATGAAATAAAAATTATCAAAATAGGTCAATAATAATAATCAACAGCGCTCAGCGTATATCAGTTCACTTCTGACCGAACTTCAATTCACCTTCTCTCGGTATGAAAGCTTGCCTTTATACCTTTTCCAACAGGAAGTGACGTCACTTGGCAATCTCTAGAAGGTTCTTGATATTTTCCGCTCCTAGTAGAGATAGACCACAATCCGTGTATTTTCAAAAAGATTCCTTTCGTCTCCAAATGTTCCAAGTTTGTCACCCAGTTCATCTCCAACGTAGCCAAATTTGCCGCCAAGTCGCTAACTAATAATATTTATAACTGGTTTTTGGCAGCCACTATTTTCAGACGCAGTTTGCCACTGTTTGGATTGGTTGGCGGCGATTCACACGAAATGTGATTGCAGTTCCTACTTACTTACAGAATTTCTATCTGTGCCTCACGTTCTTGAGATTCTAGTCTTGAACTCCGAATTTTTGATTTAAAAAAAACTATTTTTCTTTTTTAATGCCTTCATAAAAGCGTTTTCTTAAAAAAGATTTTTAATGTTTATCATTAAAAACTATTTTTATTCGGCTTATTTATTTGCTTTAGCAGTGATCATTTCAGCTTTCGGAAAACTATCTTCGGTAACATTGCGTCAACTGTGCACACTCGTTTATTATCAAGTGAGCAAAAATGATTTACTTACCTCTTGGAGATCCTGCCACACACACCTGCACATTTATCACTCTGGTTCTCACGCAATACCGCTTTTGACCAGCGACATCTGGGCACGGGGGGCACAGATTCGTTAGCTGTCCATTAATCTGGAAAATAGAACATGGGAAAATTTTACTACTTTCCGTTTCTGAACAGCTTGCAAGAGAAAATTAGGTAGATTCCTTATAGGAAGTCTACCTATTGCATTTTTCTCATGACTTGACTTCCGGAAAATTTCTGCAGATCTTCGCCTAACATAACTCTTAGAACCCAAAACCATCCCTCCTTCAAAAGTTTATCTTTCTGTCTATCTAAATATATATAATATGAAAACCAAATAATTTTTTTTCGTATGTCGTTAAAAAAAAGCACTAATTTAACATCATTGGTAATTCTCCTGAAGAGCGGTTTTCCATGATATTTTTCCATTTGTCAAGTTTTCGTATTCATTGTTCTATCTATCTATATATATTATTAATAACCAATGTATAAAATGTCATAACACAACATTCAGAACGAAATTAACAAGCATAACAACAATCCCTTGAAAAACTTCAATTTTTAACTAAACTATAACTAATTATAATCAAATAATTAAAAATGTTAAATATGTGTCCAAAGAACATATGGAAACTGAACATATCTTATGAACACTGTTACAATTAATGCTATTGAAAATGGCAATAAAAGAATGGGAGCTTTCAACAACTGAAGTGGTAGCTCGGCTTTGGGCGAGCTTTTGAAATGTTAAATCGATTTTTTTGTAAAAGCCATCCATGTTACCAATTGTTGAAAAAACAGAAAGTGTTATTAATCTCTAATACTAATAAAGATGAATGTCTGTGTGTCTGTTGGCGGTGTACTGAACAGACTGTAGAACATAGAGCTACCAAATTTGGCACAGATATACTTTGAATGCTGAAGATGTGCACCTCGGAGCCGTTTTTTTTAAATTTTAATTCAAATTTAAATTATTTTAAAATTAAACCAAATTTCTTCTTTTTTGCCAATAACTTCTGAATGAATTAATTGACAAAGAAAATTTTCATGTCATTTTAAAGAGCAAAAAATTATCTTTCCAATGATACCAGTTTTATTATTGTAGAAAATTTTATATATTTTTTATAAATTTTTAAACTTGTCGGAACTTTAACGTCGCTGGTTGTGAGAGTAGAAATTGACATAGGGGAGGCGGGGCGTAGCAGCTGCAATGGCCGCGAGTGTCTTCAAAACAAAATTATTATTGTTGTAATCGCTTCGGCAGTTCATATTCTAAAAATGGAACGATTCAAAGAAGATTAGCATGGCCCCTTTCCAAGGATGCCACGCAAAATGGTGAAGCGTTCCACATTTTTAAAACTGATCTGAGAAATGCACTTAAGCTCCTAGCCTTAAAGAGTTTATTCTAAATCTAAAATTAGCCAAAAAAATTCTTTGAAAAACTCCCTAATAGTAAAATTCACTTCATGTAAATTGTAGGCGCTCCAGATTTTTTTATTTGCCTGTACTCCATTACAACTGATTCAAAGTCAATTCTCTCTTTTTTTCACAGAAAAAACTTTATTTAGTTATTTTGAGTTTTAATTAGTTTTAAAATGTAAATTATTTTTAGCTGATAAATTTAATTATTGTACTTCAAATTTTTCATTGTTTAATATCTTTTCCATTTTTTAAAGAATCTTTTCACTTATCATTTTTTAACACTTAAATATAAGGGATTAACTCAAAGTTCATTATATGCAAAAACATCCTGTACATTTTCGTTTTGTGTATAAAGAATTAAAATTCAGTTATACTAACTAACCTGTTCACTGTTTGTGTTTTTAAATTCATTTCTTTGTCCTTATTGCAATTATTGCTTTCAGCTTACAAAAATTGAAAGGTTGAAAATGTCAGCCTTAATTGCCTTATTTCTATTAATAAAAGACTGGCGAACCAGCTGGTCGCCGTAGGCGGCTAGTCCTAAATAAAAAGAAAGAAAGTAGTGTTCTTCGCCCTAAATCATTGCGACACTATAGGATAAAAATATCCAGCATGAAACTAAAATATATGTCACCTTTCAAATCTCTCTCTATGTATATAGGCAGTGGCGAATCTGGGATTCGGGTCTGAGGGGGGGGGGGCTGTAGTCCGATAGCCCCCCTGGATTCGCCACTGTATATAGGTATAATTCTTTGCCCATGCTATCTTGTGAACACGATAACTAGAGAAATTTTTATTAACCGTCGAGGAAAATGCTATAAGTCCGGTGAAGATCTCGATTAAGTTCGTAGATGAGCTATTCAGTTCCAAGGGGGTGCAAAAGGTGGGGTTGAAATATTTGTTTCCCATAACTCCCTAACGATTAACGATAGAAAGAAAATTCAAATTAGGCGAATTATTGCCTTATGATAAAGAACAACTTATGTAATGAAAGTTTTTTGATAGCTACAGTTGCTTAGAAGTTATGAGTTAAGAAGCGATCCTCCCCCTTTTAACTTAAACTATCTTTTAATCTTTTGACTATGAAGATATTTTAAAAAATTTTATCTAATTTCCTATGCGGAATAATAAGTTTTAAAATATTTTTTATACAAATGAAGATAACTTGGCTTATTTGGAGCCCAATGATTGTTTGGAGTTTTTTTTTCTCCCAGCGGATTTTAAAGAAAAGCTACGACGTAAAAGTCCCATAACCAACGAACTTTACATTTTTATGCATGAAACATGATTAGTATTAGTTATTGCGAAAAAATATTTATAAATTTGTAATATTTCATTAGTGTTATGTTAAAGAAAAGTGCATTGCTTACCGATAGATCAAAACTATAGTAAGGGACAGGGGGGTAAAACTGGGTACCTAGGGTTCGAAAGTCTGTTGGAGCTAAATTAATCGACATAAAGATCATCAAGTTTTATTAAAATATTCATTGTTTATCGGACTACAATATATCTTTCAAGAAATTTCATAGTTTATTCCTTTTTTCACCAATGATTTTTTTATAAAAAAATTCAAACTACCTTGTGTATTTCTAGCTGTTATTCAATTCGCTCATTGCTTCTATCGCAAATGACTTCTGCTACACAAAACGATCTTTGACTATTTTCCCATATCTCATACCGTTTTTAAAATATGAAGACTAACTCAGAATTTTGCAGATAGTTAGTTCTTTAAGTTGTTTCATCGCATTTCACATTTTGAACTCACAATAGCTTAAATTCAAACGCGGGTTTTATGGATTCGGTTCTCAGAATGCGTAAGATCTACTTCAGGTATCTTTTCTTTCTAAATCGGTGATACTTTACCACTGAATGTTTTCCCTTATCTCTTACCGTTTACGGGTTAGGAACACTCACTCTGAATATTACCTCCAGGTGGCACTGAAGGTAATAAATGCAATTATGCAAGTGTAATAATGAAATAAAAGATATTAAGATTATTTTTAAAAGAATGATAAATATCACTTACAGTTATCAGCATGCAAAGAAGAATGAAAACGACGAATTTATTCATATCTTCAGACCAAGAGCGATGATTCCGAGTTAGAGAGAATAGGAGAATTCTTTGCAGAATTGTGCATTCTACGTGAAAAAGATCTCTTTTTATATGCGAAATAGCAGCCTTCTTTGACACTTGTGAAATAATTTATGTCTTAATTATTTCAATGCGCCATTGAAAAAAAGGGAGAATTTTATGGCTGAAACTTAACACCTCATTTATTATTATTCAGGTGTCGATAACGTCCCATTGACGTCAGCATTCTGAACGCTATGAAAAGTGATTCACTTTGTTTTGTCCTCCTGATACTGAGGAAGAAATAAAATTAAAGAATGAGTCGGACGGCATACGAAACTCTGTGTCATTAGAAATTTTCTCTCTTTTAAAAAGTCGTCGTAAATTTTAAAAGGTCGCCGTCAATTTCCAACTCTCAGACAATACTCATATTTTAAATTTCTGTTACAGTGGAACTTGATAGACAGCACCACAATGCAAATTTGATTTATCCAAAATTTCAACTTAGAAAAAACTCGGTATAGTCAGGAAAAACGAAGATTTTTTAGTTAATAATCACCTCACCTTAAAGCTCCTCCTATTGAAGAATAGTTTAGTTTATTTTCCCCCGGTTTTCATAGAACGCATCAGTTGTGCTATTTTCAAGTGAAATTTATTTCGTTTGAAGCTATAGAACCGGCTCTAGAGATTGTGGTTATTGCAAAAATAACCGGATTCGGGCTATTTCAGTTTTGTCTGGCGGTTATTGTGAAAATAGTCTCTTATCAGCTATTTCGGTTTATTTCACCTCCGGTTCAACCTGGCGGTTAAAATACATTTTACTGTTAGCGATTTTATAATTGCAACTTACTTCTTTCCTGTTTTCCACAATCGCAGTTCGTTCATCATGTACTAACCACCAGAGAATTTGTGATTGAATCAATGATATAGACAAGGATAATGGATCACTTTTTCTATTATGCGACTGAAAACAATTTACATTTTTATTTTAGTTACAGGTAACGCATTTTATATAGCATCTATTCAACTTTAGTTTTCACTTATTATTAACAGTAAGATGTGGAAGGTTAATTAAGAAAAGAAAAATTATAATTGCATTCGAAATCATCTAAGGTACAAGATGGTCTTGGACCTCGGTTCATACAGAAACTAATACGCATGCACCTTGAGTTAATAATAAGACAACAGGAGACTGTTGCACCTTGGATCACTTTTTCTATTATGCGACTAAAAATTAACACTTTACATTTTTATTTTAGTTACAGGTAACCTATTTTATATAGCATCGCTTCAACTTTAGTTTTCACTTATTATTAACACTAAGGTATGGAAAACTGCACCTCTGATATAAGAGGCACATTTTGAACTTTTGTGCCTCTGAACGTTAAGAGGTACATGGTGCCTTTGAAATTAAGAGGCACATTGTGCCTTTTAATTCAAATTAAAGTGCCTCTTATTTGAAAGGATATTCTGTGCCACTTGCAGTCTAAGAGGCACAGAATAAAATAACATGGCACATGTTTTTGCTCATTTAACTTCCAGTGCATGTAATAGATTCAATTTTTATATAAAGAAAATGAGATGCACAAAACATCTCATGATTTATTTATTTTCATGTCTACATACTTGACAAACTTTAAAAAAACTTTTTAATTCCCATATATATTTATATACAACCTTTTATTTTGATTTCGATATGATATTTTAGTTTAAATGCAAAGACTAATTTAGGAATCATTGAATATAATGCAATCCCAAGATTTTATCCAAAATATAAATTTAGGTCATTTCGCAATACTAGGAGATATTTTACTTTGTTGTGATCTCTAAAACCATCTCTAGACAGCAAATTTATTTAAAAAAACCATTTTCATGTTGGATTATATTAATCCTCTACCTCACGTGGAACCTCAAAGGTTAAGGCAACTAAATTTAGCAGTTTGAAGCACCACTCTTTCTTACAAAAAAATTACTCCATTCTGCTTTTTAGTGATATTTTCGATCACTTTAATCTCGCATGGTAAAATATTAATGTACATATTTTGATGCTTTACGAGCACATTTTTTGACAACTACTTAAAATTTTCTTTAATTGGTGTTCATGAGAATTAAAGCAAATACCAAAAATTATGTATTAAAATTAATAATAAGTCGTGAAAGACTCTTTTGATTAAAATTGATAATTATTAATAAATGTTTAAACATCAAACACAAAAATTAATGAGGGAATCTATTTTAAATGCCGTTTCCCTGTTCATTAAAAAAACCAAGAAAATAATTGAACTTAAATACTTACTAATTTGTCTATATCACAATCACACAATAAAACAACTACTTCTAGAAAAAGTTTAAATATATGTAAATGATAAAACTGATTTAACTGCATTTTTAAAAATAACACATTAAATATTGCCGGGAAACAAAGAATACTTTTTCCAACATAAATTCTGTAATATAATTTGCTAAATATCATGAATTTTTAGTTATATTGTTGCACAGTAAATTCCAGGAAGTAATAGATTATCATGAAAATATTACAATAGAAAAAACTATAGTAATTGAAAATAAATTCTTTAGTATTAAAATTATAGATGCATTGCATTCAGAATTTTGTTAATATTCAATATTCTATTTTGTGCTATTTCTAAAACACAAACAATTGCCTGAATTTGTGCATAAATTAATAATTATTTTCTGACCATAGTTTTTATGTTATTATCCTAAATACAACCCAGCAACACTTAATTAAAATACAAATCAAAGTTATTTAAAATTAGTATTACAATTTATTCAAAGGACATTTTGCTATTTTAAGTTTTGACTCTAAAAATGACAGTAAGTAGTTAAATTTAAAGTTTGTGGTGCTGTTAAATAAAATAGAGAGAATAGTATTAACAAATAAATACATATATACACAGGGCAAGCATTTAAAAAAATATCCCTCCCAGACACACAAACACTTCAAAAATTCCTTAGTAAGCCATTGCGTAGTAAATTTATTAATTTACTTTGTGATGCACATAATTTCCCCCCGTTTTTATCCCCTAAAAATTTCTGACAAATAATTAATAAAAAGAAAAAATTATTTGGAAATCATTTTTTTTTTCGTTACTATTGGTCAAACTCATAGCATACATACTTAATAAAAATAAAATAAAAGATATGCGTGAACAAAAAGACAAGACAGATAAATGCAACATATTTATTTAATAGTCTGTGTCGTTACATCACATTATATTTTTTGTCACCTGAAGCAAGTGGTTTAATGAAAATTGTGAAATAAATATCTTGATCCCAATGAGATTATTTTTCATTTCCAAAAAAATTCTTGAGCCAGGTCTCTTCTGTTCGGAACTGTGTTCACCCTCCTATAGATATAAATGTATAAAAAAATTCTTTAGATATTTAATAATTTTTATAAACAAATTCCAGTAGCCTTTTTAAAATTAAATAAAATAAGTTAGAAAATTGAATTGATAAAGTTATAAGAATTTTGTTGGTTCCATTTTAATGCAGCATCATTTAAATTATTTTAACAGAATACTAACAACTTTTAAGCTAAACCACATCATGAGATAAATTTTTTAAAAGTCTCAAAATATTTACTTATTTATAAAAGCAAGTTAACATATTACTTGTGAATATTCTCTTTAATTTAAAGCAATGCATCATCATATTAAATGATTTGTGAGAAAATACAATGAATCTACATACAATAAACATGTAATTTTTTTTTGAGAATTAACTCAAAACTCTACTAAGCTTCAATTTTACATGCACATAAACTGAAAGACGCCATTGTTATCGCACTCCATGTAGCTCTTTTAGGCAGGAAAAAATACTTAATAGGTCTCTGTATTGTTTTAGTTGAGGATTTTACAAAAGACATAGGACTGACTACCTGTGTTTCATATAATAACATCTCTACCTCCCGCCATAAGAAAAAGAATAGCAAAGTTTATTTTCAAATATAAAGGTTAGGAATGTTGATCACTGCCAGGTTCTAGATTATGCATGAAAATAATTGTAAGATTACGTTTTAAGAACAATTTATTATTTGCACACTAAAAATCATTTAAAAAAATATACACAATGAAAATTTTTTTAATTACAGAATTACATTTACACATTTAAAAATTTACATTAAAATCAATTTCTTTTTTATTTACATATGACATTGATTAATCAAACTACTGCAATGTTACATACAAGGAAGTATCACGTACATATTTTCGTCAATTCGGTGCAATACCTTCAAGCAAAATATGCATTGGATCATATAACAAGTCTTTTGTTATTGAGAAATATGGTAACGTATAGAGAATTGAACGTGAATTTAATCTAAATTCCTTTGATAAGATTTATGAGTAATTTTTGAATTTGTATGATTTTGAAGTCTCACCTGAGTTTCATGTCGAGGAGAAAAGTTACTAGACGTTGCTGGATAGATGATTGCCTATGGATTCTGTTTCTGGCAGAAATGCTACATTTGATGCACCAACAGCTGGAACAAAAATATTTAAATATTAAAAAAGCATATTTATACAGTACAGACAAATCAGCAATTACCACAAAATATTTTGCATGAATACCTCCAGGTTACAAAAAATGCAGCATATTCAAATTATTATTTTACCAATGTAAGTTATCATTTTAGCAATGCCCAGTACTTAAAAATGTATAATAAAATTAAAAACATTCAGAAACTAAAAACCTCATTTGCTGTTTAAAACTACATTTTAAAATTTTACATTTAAACACAAATAGAATAATTATGTTAATGGCAAATAAAAACTGAAAATTACTCGCTACATCAAATGAAATTGAATGAATTGGTGGGACTCAAGAAGTTTCTTATACTTCTAACAATAATATGCTCTTACAGTATATTTATATTACTTCTAAGCTGATTTTCTATATTGGTCAATTTTTATATATTACAGCAAATATTTAAAGTTCATTTCATTCATTTGTTCTAGGAAAGCAAATTTGGTAATTTTACTGGGAAAATAATAAAAATATAAGAGGGGGGGGGGCATTATACTGTTTCTCGCAAAAATTATATGAAAAATATTTTTCTTAAAATTTTGCTCATATGATTTTTATGTAAACATATAATAAAAATTATTCATAAAGATTATAACTTGAAATTCATTTGAATAATGTTAAAAGTAAAAAAAGTTACAGTAAGATTCTTTAGTTTGTAACCAAGCAATGGCATGCAAAATTTTAAACTAAAGCAAAAGTTAACTCTTTATGGATAAGAGAATTAAAAATATTCATAAAAAATGGTGTGTAATTATTTTAGTATAAGTTGCAAGGCATTTGCAGCTATATTAAATAGATGGATGTCACTAATAGATGGATTTTCCTAAACATATGATAATTTTTAATTAGTTCACACAAACACAGTTATATTTCTATGAAAAAACCATGATATTTAGTAAAGAAGTTATGCATTATATAACTTTCTGAAGCAAATTCATTACTATTCTGCATTGAAAAAAAAACAATTTTATTTATTCAGTCATACCATCTACTTCTTCAGAGAATCTATCTGCAATAACTTTTTGGCGTTTGAAACAAGTATATACAGGCATTTTATAGATGTCAGTGTCGGTGACTAAAAGGTATAACCTAAAATCAAAAATAAAAAAAATCAAATTTCTTAAAAGATAAAAAGATATTTATCCTACAGCACCGAGTTCAACATGTAGAGTACATTCTTATAGGGAAGTATGAAGATGCGAGAGAAATGGAAAAGGCTAATTGTACCCAAAATAATCTACTGCCCCCCCCCATATTCTAATAGTGGAAAAATTAAACTAAAAACACTCATCCCAATGCACAATTAATAATAATAAAACTAGTTTTATGCTTATAAATGTTTTAATCAGTTAGATAACTGGTACATCAATAGGAGACAAAGCTTTTTAAAACATAGAATTTTAATAATCTCAATGGAAAGTAAATCTATAAGAAGAAATCCAGATTGATTAAGAAATTCTCATTAACATTCTAAAAATGTGTATATAAAAATATAATAAGTGATATAAATAAAAATAAGTGTGATTAATATATTGGATAAAGATAATTTTCATTATTTTAAATTTCCTGAACTTTCTAATGGATAATCTGTAATGATAAATAATTTTCTAAAAAATAAAGTGACATAAAACATTGTATTCAGGATGAAGATGTCTCTTATTATTTTTAATGTCTCAGGAATTTTCAAATTTGCATTTAAGTATAATATATGTCAGGGATATGTTCAGAAGGGAATTAGGTCATTTAACTAAGTTTTTGCAGAATGTGCATAAATATAATGTTAATTATATTATATGTAATAGATATAATTTAGATTAACTAAACTTCCATAAAAATAGTCTCTCAAAACACAAACACTCTGTGGACAGACAAATTAAAATTTGCAATTTTTTCTTCCTAAGATGTTCAAGAATTTGTTAATGGAAGTTATTCTGAAGAGTACACATTTTATCCAAGTAAAATAAGCACATAAATAAAAAAAAATATGAAAACTGCAGATACTTTATAATTATTAAACAATGTCCAAAATATTAAAATAATAAAAATTTAATAAACACTATACATTTCATTTCACTATCTGTTTAATTACTACAGTTTTTGAACACGATCGATGCAAAATCGATGATTTCGCGTGAAGCGGTGTCATATAAAAAATATCTGGACAGATTCCTGACTATGAAATACGTTAAAGGGCAATTTTAGAATTTGAAAATGTAACTCACCATACTGTGAATCTGTTGTTGTTGTTTCTCATTCCACTTGTTCTAGTCCTCAGCTAGACCAATTTCAAGAGTCCGTAAACTTTCATTAGAATAGTCTGACAAACACATAAGCATGTGGGCAGGTAAATTAAATTTTACAATTTTTTTTCTCCCAAAGTTGTACTTCAAAAACTTATTAATGGAAGTTATTCTGAGGAGTACACATTTTATCCCAAATAAAATAAAACATAAATCAAAAAATATTTATGGAGACTGTAGATACTTTATAATTATTAAACAATGTCCAAAATATTAAAATAATGAAAAATTAATAAACACTATACATTTCATTTCACTATCAGTTTAAGTTTTTTAATTGGGGGACACAAGTTTTTACTTTAAAATTCTTTTATCTATTACCGATACAATCAACTTAAACATTAACATATTTAAAACATGCGTTCACAGCTGAAACCAAATTTACACACACCTTAAATTAAAAATAAGTGTGATTAATACGACAGTGGATGAAATTAATTTTCATTATTTTAAATATCTTCCTGAACTTTCTAATGGATAATCTTTAATGATATATAATTTTCTAAAAATAAAAGTGTCGTAAAAGAATGTATTCAGGATGAAGATATCTCTTATTATTTTTAATGTCTCAGGAATTTTCAAATTTGCATTCAAGTATAACATATGTCAGGGATATGTTCAGAATGGAATTAGGTCATTTAACAAAGTTTTTGCAGAATGTGCATAAATATAATATCAGTCATATAAAAAATATCTGGACATATTCCTGACTATGAAATACGTTAAAGTGCAATTTTAGAATTTCAAAATGTAACTTACCATAAAGCAAACCTTCTTTACCGCGATTTATTTTAACTTGCTTTCACTGATATGAAGGACGCTGGCTAAAATAAAAAAAATGTCACCCAGTCTTATCTTATCGGCCTGTGTAGAAACATAGGTAAGGAAAGACTCCAAATCGTCACGTGATGATTATTAACCAATGATTTTTCGGACACCCCTAGTGTCTGAAACAGTAATTATAAAACGCTCCTAAGAACGAATTCCGATTCCGTTCAGTTCTTGGCGAGTAAGCAGTCGAAACTGGTTTTTGACTATAAAAGTATTTTAAGGAGCGTTTTTTTTGTACTAAAAGATCGAAAAGGTAAATTTTTACATTCGCTCCCTTTTGGAGTCCAGAAAACGCTCAACTGAATTCAACTGAATGACTGTCAATTTTAAAGAGGAAGAAAATACTCAGTTTTTCGCGACCAATAGCGAAAATTTCTGATTTTTTTGAACATCTGATATTAACACGAGATCGAATATTCCTACCGAATGTGGGAAAAAAAGAAATATTCGTAATTGGTTGCAAAAATTCAGTATTTTCTTCCTCTTTGAAATTTCAAAAAAATGAGATAGGTGGTATCGCTTGTTTAGCGACGACGTGCCTAAAATAAAGTAAAGCGCTGAAATCAGACCATTTATTTTGACTCATTTTAAGTACTACTTGATATGACCTTACTTAAATCTGGAACACACAAGATAATTTATGTTGCCTAGATCATCCATTACACATTTCTAATGAATGTGCCTAAGATAAATTTTCATCGTCAGTTGGGTTCATAATATGTTTAATTCTAGTCCAGTCAACGAAGAGTTTGAAAAAACATTAAATCATGTAGTTTTAAAAATTTTTACACATGTTCGTGAGGGGCTTCTGTTGAACATACTAAAAGAGTGAGCTCACGGCGCCATCTTCGATTTCATCCCCCTTTTTTCAGTTTTCCTGAATATCTCGAAGACTATTCAGTTTTCAAAATACATTTGATTTAACAAATTAAAGAGCGTAAAACTCCCTACAAATACATACTTTTATTTTTCTTCAATGCTTTTCCAGATAATGGTCTTAAAGGTTGACGCCATCTCGGATTTCCTCCCCTTTTTTCAGTTTTTATGGAATATCTCGAAAACTATTTAAAATTCAAATTACATATGATTTTACAA
>BGPR01009219.1:38155-58797 GCA_013235015.1 Araneus ventricosus | reverse complement strand
TTTTTATTTCGATTAATAGCATGTTTATTTGTAGACTTGTAAATATCAATTTCGAATGCTGTTTGATGTTGAAATTTGTAAATATTGTTTCTATGAAATTGTGAATATTATTGTGTATTTTTTAGACTGACAAAATAAAGGATGTTATCTATTTATTCTATCTTAATTTTCTTTTCATTTATAAATATTTTTACTTGGAGGATGTTCTTTGTTTATGTTTGCGTACTGAAAATGTTGGAAAAAGTCTGTCATATCGTAATATATGTGCATTTTTTTCTTATTAGAATTTAAAGCAATACTAAATACTTTCGTTTAGTTTGAATTCTCTAATTTTTTCCATACTTGCTTTAATTTTATGATTTATAGTACCTGATTTCGATTCACTTGTACCGACTAAAGCTACAAGCACCATTAAAAATTAATTTTTTTGTGATTTAACTAAGTAGCAAACCATTTTGCTAAATTCGATGTTTAAATGTAAAATCTTTTACAGGCTATTGTAGGTCGAATTCTAGAACATTTATTTTTTTATTTTGCGTAGGATGTTGCATTGTTGATGTATCATTCGAAATAGGACTGACTGCTTGTGCCAACTGTTGTTGCTATAAGCAAACTAAAGAAATTTGCAAATAAAAATAATTTTAATAAAAATTCTGTTACAATAATGGTTTGCCGCTGTTTTTTACACAATTTGATAGAATTTTCAGATTTAATTTTTTATTGTTCTTTTGATCATTCATCATGACTACTATTGAACGAGAATGAATGAAGGATTAGTGGAAGAAATAAAAGACTATTAGAATAGAGACTAGCTCTTGTGAATAAAGTAAATTGGGTGACAATGGCTGTTTGAAATTTTGTATGAATAATTGTTTTATTTCGAGGATATAAAATTGGTGTGCTGCATTCTATATTTTAACTAAGTATGTGTTTATTATTCCCCTCCCATTAATCAAAAAGTGTGGCAAAGGTTAATTATTCTTATTGAGAAACTCCTTCATTGATCCTCCTGATTAAAGGTTTATTAACCTTAAATTTTGCGAGAAAAATTTATTTTACATCACAACGAATATAGTAACAGGCTATTCCTGGCTTCCGGTTTTGTTTGGTAACAAACGTTGCCATTGACAAAAGACAAATTAACCCCCTTTTTTTGCCATGTTCTTTTCCGCCTTAACGTTTTAAATATATAGATTTGACAAATATTGTATTAAATCAAGATTTAAAAAAATAGGACAAGCTTCACAAAACAGTATTAAAAAGCCGCAAATATAGCAATATTTAATAAGGTTACTAAAATCATTCTATGTGTTGTTGGTATGTTGTACAAGAGACGATATACATTATTTTTGTAACTGTAAGATAATTTTACAATGAGAGGCTCATTAATATTATTTATTACAAGCAAAATTAAAAAAAAAATTAAATTTGCTTTTATTTAAAATAATTAAAAGGAGAATCCTTCTTGTGGCTCTCGCAATTTGAGTTCATGTTAGAGATGAGGTAGTTTATGTGTCCCAACAGGGTTGCATTAACTGCCCTCCTTCAATGCTGTTTTCAGGTCCTGAATGGTTTAATTCTCGGAGAAGGAAGACAAGTTGCAATTGCATTAGTTAATTAAGTTATTAATTAGTTAATTGCATTAGTTAGTATTAGTTGTTTTTCATATTAATTAAATCTAAGTTGTTCATGTTCTTTAAAGTTCTATGAGTACTGTATTGAAACTTCATATTGTGATTAGCTTTTAATAATCTGTGTCATTATAGGAGCCTTATGCCTGTTCTGTTCATTGTGCTCATGCACCAGGGTAATCACCGTTCTATTTCTTAAAATTTGAGTATTGATGTGAAAGTGGAAATGTTGCAAAATTCAATTAACTTACTCACTCAATACATAGAAATTAATTTTAGAAATTCAAAAAGTGAGAAATTTTTCATTTCTTTTTTTATGAGATGCATTGTAGAACATTTAAGTTACTCGAGTGAATTAAGGGCTTTCAAAAGTTATTTATTCATGATCACTGAAGACACAAAGCATAGACTTATTTAATTAACGAAAACGATTCCGAAATATAAAAATAAATAAATAAATTACAAGGCCGCGGTGGCCTAGTGGTAAGGTCTCGACCTAGGGACCGGAGGGTCGCAGGTTCGAAACCCGATTCCACTGAAGATCCGCCGTGTATGGGGCCTGTTGCACGCTAAATCATACGTAGTGGCCAAACGTCCTCCCGTTGGTGTGGCGCGGAAGTTTGGAGAGGGGGGTGCCAGCTCAGGTGTCGTCCTCGTCATCTGACCGTGGTTCAAAATTACGAGGTCCGTCCCTAAATAGCCCTCGTGTTGCTTCAAAACGGGACGTTAATATAACCTAACCTAACCAAATAAATTACAATTTTCAATCTTGACTTTGAATTAAGCAAAAAAAAAAAAAATCAAATTGCATGCCATATTTTATCATTATATTAATTGAAAAATTAAGGGACAACCAGAGAAATAATTCTAATTACCAACGAATTCGAATTAAAAACTTTCGAATTAGTCAAGTCTATAGTAATAATAACGTCAACTTATATTGTATTTGTATATTAGCATTAGGAATGCATATTTTTAATAGAGAAAAAAATAAACGTTCCCAATTTTTTTCAAGGAATACATTGTTGTTCAAATCAGCGATTTAAGATTGTGACAGCTCATAAAATAGAAAACATCCTGAAACAATTTATTATTTCATTTATGTAATTTTTAATATGTAATAAATACACATATTTTAAGAGGCTAATATACATAATCTCAAAAATGAAGATGTTTCATTGCTAAATGTATGTGGCTATAAATGTAAGTTCCCTAAACTTTATTACTAATCTAATTTCTTTCTGAATTAAAAAATCGCTAATAGAAGAAAATTTTTACAGTAAAGTTGGCGCTGGAATAAATAACTAATTAAGATTAAGTACAGTAGAGAAAAAGTTAAAATGTTCAGCTTTTAAGTGTTATTCAATTGGCTGTAATAAATGTTAGTAACAGCATAATTAAAAGATATTCTCCCTTCTAATAACAATAAAGAAACTCCTTCGCACATAATTAATATTAGTTCTCATGTTTATAACAAATAGCACCCTAATGGTTTTTATTTCATATTAATAAAATTTTTATAAAAAACAGTTTTTGTTTTGTTTTTTATATTAGCAATACATATTATTATGCAACAACTTCGCAATATGTATTGTGATTAAAGTTAATATACAAAATTAATTTGATTAAAAATTGTTCGCATCTCTCGAAGTTTCAAATATGTGTATTTTGATGAATTTAATTCCGGGAGAATTTAAATAATTATAAATTCCTCACTTACAATTAGAAACAATTTTAGATTAATTTATAAATGTTTTCTTAGATTTAAAAATATAAAAGAAATATGTAACATAAGCCAACTATAAAACACACAAATTAAAACTGCCATTTCATATTTTTTGTTATTTGTATTTAATTCTTCTGTTGAATTATTACAAATTTTATTTAATTCTAAAGATATTTTTAAAAAAAAGCAGTATTGATGATTTCTCTTTAAATAATCTAAAAGAAAAAAATAATAAAGAATTATTTTAACTGAGAATAACTGTATTCTTAATTTAAAACAAATCTGCATTTGTGTGTCTCTACATATCACGAGAGTCTCAGAAGCTGACTGTCTTCTAAAACTGCCAATATCTTGGGACAGCCAAAAGCTGTCGCGGTTTAGTAAACTTGCCATATACCTCTTTTTACTTTCTCGTATACAAACAGAAAGCATTGTAATCGTCAAAAAATTCGAACTCCAGATTTCGACGAATCTCCAAGTTTTAGACCTCCCTGAATCCGAAAAACACAATTTTGGAATTATGTCTGTCTGTGTGTCTATCTGTGAACTAAAAAACTACTAGAGATACAGGGATGAAATTTGGTATGTGATCTTAACACATAATTTGCAGGTTTCTATCAAATTTTGGACAAAATCCGTCTGCGGGAAGTCTGTCTGTCAGCGTTCATGTGAACACTAAAACTCAAAAGCTTGAATAGCTAGATGGATAAGATTTGGTTCACAGTTTTATCATCAGGAATGTAGGTCCGTATCAAAGTTTGGGCCAAATCCGTCAAAGGGTTATCTGTCTGTATAATCGCATACTTCTAAACATTATAAATAGTAAACCCTACGGCTTTGATAAATAAAAATTGGTATGAGGCCTGCTAACATTAATTGTAGATCCGTGCCCAATTTTTGTTTTTTATGAGTCGAAAAAAAAAGGCGTTCAAATCGCCTATTTGTCTTCTCTCATCACACAATGACGCGAGGCCAATATTGCGTAATTGCGCGATTCACTTTCTCTAATCCTTTCCGCTTCCGATTCCCAAGCTTTTTTCCTCCACTGCTTAAGGGACGCTTGTTCGTTTTATTGCCTTTTATGTTATTTTTTCTCCACATGTGTTAGGAGTATACGAGAAAGTTTAGGGGAGACCACTCCCGCTGGTTACAGAAAGTACCCAATCCTCTCTTTAAAAAGACAATGTCATTTCCTTAATATAGGGCTGAAAGGTGAATTTCTCGCCTGCTTCTCTCCATGCAAAAGCGACATGCCTTATTAGTAACGCAATACTTCTTACCCTACTGTTGCATTTTTATTTTTTTATTGCAGTATGGAAAGTTGTCCACGAATGTTGACTTCTGAAAGAGTGTCAGCCAGCTGTAAGAAAACATTGGACAACATTGGTTAGCAAGCGAATTTAAAAACATAGAAATTTCCTAATGATAATGTTCTGAAATCAAAACGATACTTGATTTTAATTTGAATAAATTTAAGTAACATTCTTTTGTGCACTCTGACGCGGGGCCCTATTTGGTGCAATTTTTCCAATCGGCTAAAGGCGGGTCCTGACTATAAAATTGTAATTAATCCCTCAAACAATTTTGTCATGTTTAAGGAATCTGAAAAATATTTAGTTTCTTGTTATCTTTATATATAAAAGGCAAATGCCATGATTCACTCACTGACTCACTTATCACGAAATCTCCCAAACCACTGGTACTAGAAACTTGAAATTTGGCAGACAGTTGTTTCTTGGTAGGAGGTGCTCATTAAGAAAGGATTTTTCGAAATTTTAATTGGAATTTAAATTATTTAAAAATTACTTTAAATTTTAACGTTTTTCCGGAATAACTTCGGATCCTATTATCGCAAAAAAACCATTTTTACATCATCTTAAAGATAAAAAAAATTAGCTTTTCAATGACATCGACCTTATTTCCATGCACCATTTTGTTCAATTTTAATTAATGTTTCAAAATGTTTTAAAACATGAATTGTAACAATGTTTTTATTGTTGTAAATTAAATTCTAACAATCTTATTATTTCAGCAAATCTTTTATTCACGTGCTTTTGCAATTGTTACGGTTTGTGATAGTATAAACTGTTTTCTTGCAGGGAAATTAACTCCAAAGCAGAATTTTCATTTTACTATTCATTGCATTTCTGAAATATTTTATCGCACCTACTTCAAAGTAATATTTTTGTAAAGCGTGGCAGCAGATATTTGATTTCAGGTTTGTTTGTTTTTATTGTGTGTGAGGTGCACTGAAATGATATTCGTCCTTTCTTCAAGCATTTAATATCATGCTTTCCTGCCATTTTAAAATTATGAGGCATGAAAACGCTTTCAAATTTTTGTATATTGCATTATAGGTAGTTTTTTTATTAAAATTTTGGTTAGGCTTAAGAGTACAGTACTGCCGCCAAACTTGAATTTCCTCAAGTGATAACTCATCGAATTTGATATTAGAAACTAGAAATTACAGCCTGAAACTAGGAATTACAAAAAGGCAATAGTGGTCTGAAAAACTAACTAATTTTTAAATTTTATTGTCTACCTCCTATACTCCCAGGCCTCTTAGATGTCTATGAATTTTTTGCCGCCTCACTTTCTGTACCCACTGGTTCAAACGGGCCTCCATCATGTTCGGCTTTCGCGACCATATTCAGCGTTAAGCATTTTACCGATGAGTGATAGATGAATTGAAAGTTATTTGAAACTCAGTTTGTAAGTTTCGTTAGCTACGATGCATCGTACAGAATCGTATCGCTAGCATTTTAAAATTTACGTCTTTAAATATTTTACTATCTGTCAAATACAATAAAATATTCAGTTTTTTTGTTCATCTTTGCTGAGTTATCGTGGCTGAAACTGCGAATTTGAACGGGCGAACCAGCTTGTCGCTGAAGGCGGCTTGTATTATATGAAAAAAACAATTGTATAATAAAATAATGTTAAATGTGCTAATAAAATAATGTAATGAATAATAATGGAAGTATGAAATGATATTCATTACTTATAGTTTTATCTGAAGTTCTCTGTTTATAGTTTTCAAGAAGATGGTATCATAACAATGGGAAGTATAGCAAAGAGGATGGTGTGTAGTAGTTACCCCAGTATGGTTATGGTTCTCAGGATGGTTATCCTAGTACCAGAGTAATCACGCCACTGCATAAAGCTTTGGAAAATTTCCTTTTAAATAACGATAAAACCCAATTAAGCATTGCTCGTATTTCTGCAATGATTAAGAAACTGTAAAATTAAATAGTCCCCTTATTTAAAGTGTTACGATACTTTACAGTATAGAAAAATATTTTTCCTTTAGGTGTCATTATTCGCCCGGTCACCCCTATATTTAACGAAACACATTCATTAATATTTATAAAGTACTGCATTTAAATATTACAAAACCATATCTAGCAAAACAAGCTCTGACGCAATGTTTAGGGCATTCAAAATGCTACACGTGGCAATGATGCAGAGCCAGATGCGCTGGAATATCTTTTTATGCCATATTTGGTAGTAAATGAAAATGATAAAAAGTAGCGAAATAAATTACGTAAAGTGATGTGGAACAAAGGATTTAAATTGTATGCGATGGAAAAAGGTGAGTAGCTTTTACCCAGATACATATAGATGGATAATGCCGAAATTAGAGGGAAACAAGATTGACTACGTTCCTGGTGTTAAGGTTAATTTTCCCTAACCAGCTGTGTGTTGCTTAAAAGATGCATTGTATTATGGTTAATTTAGTCAAGTCGAATAATATCTCGCTACCCTGTTAGCACAAAATATTTTACGATATTTCCCCGATTTTGCTACGATATTGTGAATGCCACACAACATTGTCAAGATATTGTATAAATATTGTAGAGCATCTTATGCTAATACGGTGTGTATTCATGTTATATACAGGGTTGTTATAATTAAAGTTCGCATATTGAGCAGGTATTAGATCCATTTCTATGGCTCCAAATGAAACAAAATTTCAGTAGTATGTAGTACAAGTGATGCTGTTCTATGAAAACCGGAAAAAAGCTAAAATTTCCGTCAATAGGTGGCGCTGCGCTAATATGTGAGGTGATTTTTGCAGATTTTTTCTTTATTATTATTACTGAAACAAAATCGAATTGTTTATTTGAGGGTTTTGTTTTTTTAAGTTTAACTATAAACGGGGCTGCCGAAATTCAGTTCTAAACTTAAAGGCTTCTTTTCTTTTGAAAGGCTGTTTTCATGCAAGAAAATACACACATCACAATATTTTTTCTTGAAAAATCTATCTTTTCTTCTCTTATTTCATGGAAAAAAGATGAATCCAATTTATGAAAGTAATTAAATTAATAAATTATTATTCACTCTCCCATACACAATTTCTTGTTTAATAGCAAAGCAATATTAAAAGATACAAATAATCTATAACAGAAAAGCCCTGAGATGTATGTGACGCTGGACGGAGCTTAAAATAACCCCGTCCCTTTTGTCTGCGTCATTATTGAACGAGCAAATTGGATAATTGTGTAAGAATGTTACCTCAACTTTCAACAATGAAAGAGAAGCACTCAATTAAATATTTGCTTAAACAATGGAAACGGTTTGAATTGCGTTGCAACATCGAAATTATTGTTGTAAATTATGCCAAAAAATATTTTTACCAATTTATTAAAATTAGAGAAAAAACAAGCAGTAGTATCAATTAAGTTGTAGAGCAACTTAATTGATATAATTGAAAAAGTAATTTTTTGTACTTTCAGATGGAGTAAAAATTTGGAAGTTATTGAGAAAAACGTCAAAATTTCGCTTAATTTTTAATTAATTAAAATTCTAATTAAAATTTTGGAAAAAGGTCTACGAGATGCACATTACCATCCTCAAAAGTTTATTTGGGCCAAATTTCGTAGCTCTATGTCATTGGTCTGCCCTGTAGAGCGCCAACACATATTCTCCTTTGTTATTAGTAGAGATTTGGTAATGCAAGTTTTTCTGTTGATGGATTTTGCATCATTTCTATTCGGATAAAACGAAAGTAATAGTTAAAAGTAAATTATTAACAAAACGAAAGTGATTAATCAATCTTTTTTTCATTCATTTCTTAAGAAGCTATCAAAAAAATTTAGATACAAAAATTATTCATTATGATAAGGCGATAATTCGCCTGATTTGAATTTACTTTCAATCTTCGATTGTAAAGAAATTATGGAGAAATGAAAATTTCAACCCCCTCACCATTTCCACCTCCTTTGAGCTGGATATTCCATCTACGAACTCGGCCGAGATTTTCACTATCCTTACAACATATCCCACGCCGGTTAAAATCAAATCAAAATTACTCCAGTTATCGCGTTCACAAGATAACATGGGCAATGCATGATATATATATATATATATATATATATATATATATATATATACAGTTTAGCAAATATATACCTACACTACTATGAGAAAGATTTAATTAACAATAGCTCTAGTATATTATTTCGTTATATAGATGATTTGATATTATTTAATAAAGAAATAGACTTAAAGCCACAAATTAACTTCTATCCTGACTATTTAAAATTAATAAAGACTAATGACAATTAGTTGCTAAGAATGAATAATGAGACTAATGAATTAGTTGCAGAATTTCTAGCTTTAGATATAAAAATTATAAATAGTGAAATAGTAACAGATATTTCTGATAAAAGAACAGCATTCAATTTTCAAATTAATAAATTTCCTTTTTGGGATAGTAATCTTAGCATTTCAGTCTTCAAGAAGTTAAGGGGACTTGGCACCCTAAGAATTCCGGAAAATCAATGAAAATATCGATTTTCAAATTTTGAGTGGAAAATGATCCTTGAACCTTTGACTTAATAATCTGAAAGTTTCAAAACAATCAGACAAATATTTTGTGAGATATGAAGTTATTTTGTCTAACATTTCATCACGTGCCACGCCCACTTTCAATGTTTAAATCCTGCATATTTCATGTGTAAGTTGCAAAAACACCTAATTTTTTCAAAAAAAGCAAAGCAAGATAGTTGTTTCAAACAGTAGCCGATTAATCTTTGTTTGTTTACTGTTTTACTGCTTTCGCTTCTTTATTATTCATGAAGTATATCGTCATCATCATCATCAACACTGCTTTCGCTTCTCATTTTTTTATCTCACTGCCAATAAAATTTCAATAAAATGGTTTTAAATTTTTTCTCTGTTATAATGGATATTTGATAAATAGTACTGCAGATCATTTATTAAATATTTTGACTAAAAAATTTGAAAAAAGTGAAATTTTTCGCATTTTTTAAAAAAAATTTCTAATTATCCCTATAAATGAAGATGCTAATTAATAATTATAGTAATAATAAATATGAATAAAATTGATAAGTTAGGACTCGAAAATGTCAGGTTATTGCTCTGAAAAAAAACTAGCTTGATATAAGTTGTTTTTATTACAATTTTGTTGTTTTTAAAACTTTAAAGCTGCTTTTCTCAGTTTGCTTTTTTCCAAAATTGTGTCTGCTACAAAATGAAAAAAGTCGATCTCTTTTTATTCTAATTACTTGAAATTTTTTCTGTTCACGCATGTTTAATAGAATTAGGGATGGATTTGTAAAAATTTTGATTATAAATTTTTTAAAAAATTTACAAAGTGAAAAATTCTCATATTTTCCAAAAATTTTCACAAAATTTTGAACAAAATTTTTTTTCTCTGAAACTAATGTAGATATCAAAAATCCGATCCCTGTTTCTGTTAAGTACATTGAGAGGTCCCTTTAAAAAAAATTTGGAGAAAAAATATTAAAAATTGTATGAGAAGAAGCATTTTAAAAAAAGGGTTAATTTTTTTAAAAAATTTAAAATTTTTAAATTTCTAATTTTTCAAAGTGAAAAATATTTTAGAAATTTCAGTTTCTGCACAGTTTACATCTATCTACTACAAAATTGAATAAGTTTGATCAAAATTGTAGAAAAAAAATTTTGGGGTGCCAAGTCCCCTTAATAAACAATTATATAATTAGAAATAATAATTTAGTAACAGACAATGATAATATAATTAAGAACATAATTTTTTTTATAATTCTGCATTGATATATGGAATACCAAAAATTTTTTAAAGAGTTTATATAGGTAAGAAATATTTAGGTCACTTAAAATAAAACATTCATTTTGGTATTTAATAGAATTTTTATAATTCTTATATCACTTGTATTGTGTAATTTCTTTCAAATTGGTTATTGATTTATTAGTTTCTGAATTACTACATAGATGGCGCCAGGATTTATAAATTGAAAAACTCCTTAGAACAAGATTGGATTATTAATGTTCAAATACATTATTTTATAAAAAATTAGATTATCATTAGTATTACATATTTTGACAGGTTTTGAGCTTTTTAATATAGGTGTCATACTAATTCTTTAATATTAAAATAAATTAAATTATTTGGTTAATTTATGTTGAATCATAATTAGAAATCTAGTTTTGGTAGTCTGTGAAGTCAAGCTAAATGGCGGTTAAGATAAAAATGTGGAATACAAGTAAAGGATGGGTAAAAAAACACTGATTCTATAATTCTTAGTGAATAAGAATGGATATTTTACTGAATGATGTATTTATTGTTTTTAGTGCAATATAATAGTTCCATATATTGTTGTATTTCATAGATTTAATTTTAGTAATTTCCATATACTGATGGTATCTTGTTAGTGTTAGTGTATGATTTTTCATTCTAAATTCTTTCATTTTAAGGTAAATTACCCTATCTGATTTTTCAACAACTTTAGTAACAGGAATGGTTTATACAGCCGAATTGATTTAACCTGGCTAATGTTCTTCCAAAGCAGAGCTACTAATTTTATTGTTGAAAATTCCATATACTTGAATTGCCTTCTTTCAATAGTTTTAATAGCAGCACAGTTCTTTTACATGTTAACATCTAAATGTTTAAACTTGCCTTTTGCTCTTAGGCCCTTATTCACCAATTCTAAACACTCGGATTAAACCTCGAATCAGTGTTAATCCCTTGATCATATGAAAATACGTATTCTCCAACGAAAATCCCGAGATCACCGGCTATTTTAACACCCTGTTTTTTATCCTCAAAAATCGGAGGATTAACAGTGATAATCCACGGATTTTCGTTTCACGCATGCGCACTTCTCTTCTGCCTTCTATCAAAACAAACATGGCAGACGATGGATTATCGTATTTAAACGATATTGAAAGTTTAGAAATTTTAGAAATAATCGAAAGAAGGAAAAGATCTGTGCATCCATATAGAGCAAATGATTTGGACTGTATGAACAATGCAGCCTTTCGATAGCGTTATCGTTTAAATAAAGATGCAGGCGAATGCAGTCTTAAAAATCTGAAATCTCCTATTGGATTGATTTTTATTGCCCTTCCTTTTCAGATTTTTATAGTACGTAATCAATTGCTGCGCATTTCTTTTTAGAACTCCGGGAAAAACTGTTGAACATGGCAGTTAATTCCGCCCAGGCGCTTGCATTGTCTTTATTAGTTGTTGCATCTGTTTTTTTTTTATTTTCAATTACCGATTTCAATTTATCTAAGAAAGGAGAAAAGACTGGGCTTCAATTTCTGTAAAATTCTACCTTTTACGATCCATAATTATTTCGACAACAAGAATTAAACGACAGAATCAAATTACGGCGTTAGTTGATCAAAGCACACGAGATAATGTTTAAATTATGGGGTCTATTCTGGTACCCCCGGTTGAGTTGGGAGTTGGGTTGGGTTCCGCACGTTAACAACGGAACCCAACCCAACCGGGGATACCAGAATAGAACCCTATGTCTCTGTCATCCATTGAAGCGGAACGAAAAATTTCGGCGAGGTTCGTTCATTGACCAATCAAAACGTAGCTTACATTTTTCTTCCATTTAAGTCATGGATTACGTAATCCGTCAAAGCATTTTAGATCTGATCCACCCAACAATATAATTTTATCCTCAATGTCGATTAGAGCTCTGTTGAAGATGGTACCACAGTAGTCCAGATCCATATTTTGCTGTTGAATACCTGCTTGGTGCAGTATATCTTCCGACAAATTTTCCGTATGGTCCATCCATAACTGTTTGGGAGAAGACATCGAACATGTTAGTAACATGACAGGGAGCAGATTGCGTAAAATCTTTGGTGATCGAGATGCAGCTTCTTCTTCTAATGCTTTGTTCCAGTGTTCGTCATACTCCAGAAGTCCTCTGAGTTGGCAAGCTTGTTTGTAAGGGGTCTATTCTGGTACTCCCAACCCAACCGGGGGTACCAGAATAGACCCCTAAGTTTCTCATGGTTGGATGCACAAGGGCAGTGCAAACTCATCTCTGGTGCAAAGTCTAAAGAAAGAGGTGAGTGTTGTATCCTGAGATGTTTTGGGCACGTTGAGCAGCATTTTCTGTCGTGAATTGACCATTCTCTCTTAGATGAATCAGGGTGGGGTATCGCTCGTGAATCGGGAAGTTGATTATTCTCCATCCCAGCTAACAATTTTAGTTTGCAGCAGACTTGCACTGCAAATTTGTCACGACAAATGCAGCTTGCAGCAAGTTAACGCAAGCCTCGAAGTCACCATAGGACAAACTTGCATTGCAAACCATAGCAGAAACAGGGTACGAACACAACCCAGGATAGAGCTCGCGACCTAGCGCTCGGGAAGATGGCGCTCTAACCATTCGGCCAGTTAAACTCAGAGAGGAGAAGATAGATTTCGCTAATACATCGTTCGATTCGATTCGCATACGATTTATTTTAAACTATTTTCTTGATTTCGTTAATTTTTTGAGTTGCGAATATGATTTGAAGTCAAAGAGAGAGCGATTTTCGCTAATAACTACATTTTGTTAGTAGAATAAATTATGAAATTAGAGTTCAAAAGTAATTACAGTGATACCTCGAGATACGAGTTTAATTCGTTCCGTAACCTTGCTCGTATGTCAATTTGCTCGTATCTCAAAGCAATTTTCCCCATTGAAATTAATTGAAATGCCATTATATTAATCCGTTCCAGCCCCAAAAATGCTACCCCTAATTGTTTTTGTTACGTGTTTTTGAATAAGAAAAATGTATTTATAAATGACAAATATTGTATAAAAACATAATAAAAGAGAATGTAAAGCAAAAAAAAATACTGGTTTTATAAAGTGTACATACACCGTACCGTTCCTCGTATCTCAAATGTCGCTCGTATTTCAAAACAAAACTTCGCTGCTCGACAGCGCTCGTATCTCAAATAACTCGTATGTCAGGGCACTCGTATCTCGAGGTACCACTGTACATTAAAATGGGACAAAATGTATAAGTTTATTTTTCAACAAACATTGACTGTTTTTCCGCTTTAATTTTGTTTATAAAAGCTAAAATTTCAACATTCAGAAAAAGGCGGTATAGTTTTCTTTAAAGTGCGAATGCTATATTTAGTAAAAAGATGGAAAATGTTTCACATTTTTTTTTTATAAAAAAGTTAGTTTTTTTACAAATTATCATTGATTTATTGAATTAATAAAAAAAAGGACGGTCTAGAAGAAGCTATTAAAAATCGGATGTTTTTTTAAAACAGGGACAAAGATAATTATCTCTTTGTGCTATCTTTGCATCACGCTTGTTTTGCAAATTTGCTGCAAGTTTGCAATGCAAGCGAGGTGGCGCTATTTGTCACGGCGAAATTGTAGTAAATGGGTTTTGCAAGAGAGGGTGGCGCTAGTTGTCATGGTGAACTTGCCACAAGTTCTCTTCAAGTTTGACGCGTCAAATTTGCTATGACAAGGCAATATCAAGTCAAAATCAAACTTGCTGCAAACTTACGTGCTATCTGGGATACTGCTTCGTGACAACTTTTCCTTATGGTCCATCCATAACTGTTTGGGAGAAGACATCGGACATGTTAGTAACATGACAGCAAACAGATTGCGTAAAATCTTAGGCGATCGAGATGCAGCTTCTTCTTCTAATGCTTTGTTCCAGTGTTCGTCATACTCCAGAAGTCCTCTAAGTTGACAAGCTTGTTTGTAAGTTTCACAGACCCTTCCTTCAAATGTTCTCAAATCTATAAATGACATAGGGCTTCGTACTTCATGCAGCAGGAGCCGCATGTGAAAGCATTCGGAGTTGGTCGGATGCACGGTGTATACCCGCCCTAGAGGATCGCTGGATCTTATTCCTTCATACTCTGGTAAGAGGCGAGTGTTGTTTCCTGAGGTGTTTGGGCACGTTGAGCAGCACTTTCTGTCGTGAAATAGACTCTGACTATTTTCAAGGTGGACGTTCAGATAAATCAGGATGAGGTGTCGCTCGTGAATCGTGAAGTTAAATATTCTCCATATTTCTTCGTTGCTGCTGATGCATCTCCCCATTAGATACTGACGAATTTCATTTAGGTCTTTTTCTCCACTGGTGAGTTCAAACACAGCCACATCGGATGCTTTGTTGACGTTTACCGTTTGTTTCAATCAGGGAGGAATGTCCCTGTTATTAATTAAAAAAAAATTTAAAAAAATGACTAAATTAGCACGTTATATTTAGAAATTTAAGTTTCAATTCTTAAAATGTTCTAGGTTAAATTTTAAAATTCGGGTTTCGTGGTACATTGAGTCACCATTACGACTACCTGTGTGCCAAATTTCAAGGCTGTAAGTGCAATATTTTACGTCTAAAGATCTCACGCACACACACACAAACACATTGGCTTTTATATAAGTATAGATTAATATAGTAATATCTCAGAGAGCTAGGTTTACAGATTCCACAAAATTTTGGTGAATTAAAATATGAAAGCAAAATGTATTAGGATATTAACTCAGCTTTCAACAATGAAAGAGAAACACACAATTAAATATTTGTTTAAACAATGAAAACGGTTTGAATTGCGTTGCAACAATGAAAAGTATAGTTGAAAATTATACCAAAAAATATTTTTAAAAATTTATTAAAATTAGAGAAAATATTGTATGGAAACTTTTTCGTTTAAAACAAATGTTTTAGAAGTTAAAATAAACTTCATTAGAAAGGAAATTGTTTGTTCTTTCTTATGCTGCATCTATTTTCTTGATATGATTATTAGAAAAATGCAATGGAGAAATGCGTACGAAAAATCGCTAAAAAACCCACAAAATACTAAATAAAAAATTTTCTAGATCGAATTTTGAAAATCGGTCTTCGAGGTGCATTAAGTCAGCATCAGGGCTACCTGAGTGCCAAATTTCAGTCCTGTAAGTATAATATTGTAGGTCTAAACATCGCACACACACACAAACATTGCAAACAACATTATATATAACAATATAACAACAAAACAATATAACTCGGTTCTCCGACAACAACTATAAAAAATATTTTTGCATCGGATAACGTTTAGTTCGTGAAGAACGAATTTTCAGTTGAAGCATTAAGAATTGCATTGTTTCATTGTGTAACACTGATTGGAATGGAAAATGGAGCAAGATTCCAATTTCGAGTAATCACATGCTAATCACCTGACGTTTTGTTCCAGAAATGTAGGGATCTTTGGAAAAACTCCGTGAAACTTTTCCCCCTCCACTTTACGGTTTATAGCTTGCGTGCGAAATGAATAAAATCTTTGAAATGTAATCGACGGTTTTGCGAATTTTATCGAATGAGAAAGCGGAAAGTTTCTATTAGTTTTTTACTTTCTATTTGTAAAAATGTTCTTTCAAGAATAGTAACTTTATATCGAGCTTCCAAGTTTAAGCAGTTAAAAAAAGTAAAATATATGCCCTACTGATTGGTTCATTTCCTTCACGTTTAACGGAAGCTGAATAGTATTTAAATGGTTTCATTTCACTTTCTTAAAAAACTCATTCTAATTAATAAATAATTTTAAAATGTAAACAAAAGATAGAGCCGTTGTCATAGTTTAAATTCTGTACCTCAGAGGTAAACTATCGTAGGTCCAATTTTGCTGATTTTGATGTTTTTTTTTTATCGTATTTGCGTTATCGCGCCGTATTTTCGGATCTGTAAAGTGTCGTAGCTGTAGGTCGGAAAAAAATAAAAACTCTTTCAAAAAATAAAATGCAGTATGCTATTACATTGCGCTCTAGAACTTTTTTTGACACTCTTACAAGATGTTAAAATTGTTACTTACGATAATTTACCTTTGACGTACAGATATATATATATATTGAACTACTTTAAAGCGTCAGCTTTCATTTTTATTGTTGCAGAATATATATATATATATATATATATATATATTTTCTCAGCTTGATTTTAATAATCAAATTTAAATTTATTTTTAAAACAGATTAAAATAACTGTAACTCGTTAAGTTTATTTGTAAATTTATTGGTGACAAATATTGGCGAAGCGATGAGGAGAGGGCAAATATAGATAATCAGTTGTCTATATTATCTTAATCAGAAATAGATAACCTGATTAAGATAATTAATATCCTAATATTTTTTGTGCTACATATCTGTATCTCAGAAGCAATCTATCATTAGTCCAGTTTTGCTGATTTTGATTTTTTTTTATCATGTTTAACTATTTCGATCGCCTTTTCGAACGAGTAAAGTTAAGGTAACTGCAGGGAAAAATAAACCGCTGTCAAAAATAAATAAATAAATAAAATAGAGCAAACAATATACTGAGCGCTGGAACTTTTAGCTTTCCTCTAGAATAGTTACTTACTATAGTTTACCTGTGATGCACATAACACCACAGCATACCCCCGAACTCGAAGCCTAAACGGCTCCCTGTTGTTTGGATAAGTATGTGTGAAAATTTATTGAAAAGCAAAAGCAAAAAAAGAAAATTACATCATGAGATATAAAAGCACATAAAAGGTAACATAATTATACATGAACAAAGAAGAATAGAATGAAAAGCACATAGTCGATTACAATCCGAGTATAATATAAAATATTTACAAGAGGAGTTATCATATAATTGCAGTGAAAGGGCAGAATGTTTCCTTTAGTTACATTGTTTCATACAATTGCAGCTCCATGATTCGGGGCTGATAGCGTTGTTCGAAGCGACGATAAAGAAGAGTTCATAATGTATTACAACTGGTTACATTGATGATTATTGTCGCAACCATCCTAAAAATCGTGGGACTTGTTTTTTGTTCTGTCTCGTTATTTATACTTACAGATCGCTGGAATTGTTACTCCAGGGTTGGAAGTTATGTAAAGGGTGAATTTTTCGAATGAATTACGGAAGATTTGGTGGTGGCTGGTTGCTGCTTTTAAGCTAGTGTGCTGCTCAACTAGGTATGCATCGAATTTCTGGTTCCGGGAGGTGAATCTTTGGAAGTATCTGTTTCTAGGTTGGAGTATGTGACAGTGTTGTATTTTGACTTTTAATTAGGTCTTCGTTAGTCGCCAGGAATGTGATTAAATGATCTATATTTCGTCTTGAGAGTTTGCTGGATAGGGCGCTCTTCCACCAATGGACTATGAATTGTGGGTTTGGTTCCTTGTGGTGATAGTGTTATCTTATGGAAACTATGACCTCTTACTTTCGAAAGTAGGAGGCGCAAAAATTGTTATTCATTAAAGTCAATTTTTCGTAATCTGTTGTTTTCTTGGTATTATTAGGACAAACATTCATTCTTTCCGGCAGCATTTCTAATACTTGATTTTCATCTCTCACTCATATTCTTTAGTTCGTTATCAAGACTGGTTTCATTTCCAAAGAAGAATGCACATTGTTTCCTGTTCTGTCGCTCCTGATCCAGATCGAATTCACGACATTTCGCGTGTTTACGAGACTAACATTCTGCCTATTTCGTTTTTAGGTAGGTTTTGAACTTTTTCTATTAGAACAAGATATTCTAGTATATTAACACGATGTCTTTACGATGTTGCGCGGCATCCATAATGTCGTAGCAACATCGTAGAGATATCGTAGAATATCTTGTGCTTATAATGTTTACTGATCTTGATCCCTTTATAGATGAAAAAAATAACGAATCTGTTTTCGTCTGAAAAGTTTTTGTCACGACATCAAAATTGTTAAACATATACATAAATTAAGTATTAATTAATTATAAATAAAAATTAATACGATTTCAAATATTTCTTCAGGGAGAGTTTGTGAATTGTCATATGCAAGTATTTTTGAACTATACTTGCTTACAAATGTTGATGGAAAAAGGATCTGTGGAATGGGGAACTTCAGCATTTTTTAAAAACACATGAAAACCATCTGTATTTGTAGAAAAAATCATTCTAATTTCAAATATGCAAGTGAAATTTTACAAAAAAATTTATTTATTTAAATATTGAGAGCGAAAGATGCACTGAAATAGCAGGAATCATGATGCAATCCGAAACGCACTCTCATTGGCCGAGTAGAATCTGACGTAGAGGGTGCCTTCCTTCGCATACTTCTCTTTCGCTAGTTCTGTATTCTGCTTTGAATCAAGGCGTTTGTACCAGCTAACATTTTAAAGCTTTAGTTTTAGCTTTTCTACTATACAGCGTTCAATTTCACAATGGATATTTGTTTTGTACAAGCTAAATCGGATAATTTGAGACTCTTCCGCGAATCGTATCGTCAGCCCTTTATTTGAAAATGCCTTGAAAGAATGTGTATCTCTCTGAATGCAACCGATTTTCCAACAATCAGCACTCAAATGTGACACACTATTCTGTAGTATTTTTATGGATCTCTTTGAAAGCTTCGGAACAAAGCAAGCTACTCACTTTCTTTCAGTAAAATCCTGATCCCTTACTTATTTTATTACAAGGGAAGGAATACAAATGTTTTGTCAGTACATGTGTCTGTAATTATTCAGTTCCAACAAAGAAACTGGACACAAAACGCCGGCTCGTAAATTATCTCATAAGAAAAGTTGTTTTGACCTTCCCTTCAGTTACCAGAACAGGGCTCTATATTATACAGAAAAGGATTTGCCTTAGAAAAACGGATAGGTTTTCGAAACCATCAAGCAACAATAAATTGCAGAGGGGCCCTCGGGCATTCCGAGAAGACGCTGCGATTTCTGTTGCACAAGCAAGAACGGAAAGATTTTGCATGATGTATTAAATTTCGTATGCCTACAGAAAAAAACACCAGGAATTTATTTATTTCAGAAGTTCCGTTCAAAAAATTTCAGGTACGGCATTTTTTTAAAAACACACCTATGCCTTTTAAAAATTAATTTTATTTTATATAGTTTTATTTTACTACGCTTTATTTTACTATATAAATTATTTCCTTTGTACTATTATTAATTTTAAAATACTAGTTTATACTAATTAATATAAAATCTGGTAAAAATAACTTATATAAAGAAATACACTAAAAAATTAAAAATGATAAAACTGGAACCACTTTCGTAAATTGCAAAAAAAAAAAAGAAAAGATACGAACAATATATCTGTAAGTAGTAAGCCTTCTTTACTGCAAAGTAAGTTTTTTTCTTCATGTTAGTTAATTTTTGAATTATATAAAAAAAACTATATAAATTTATAACAATATTCAAACCAGACCAAATGCGACTGATCTAGGAATTTAAGTGCTGCCATCAACAAACTCGAGATGCACGATGAGATAAATTTATCCCACCTTCTCTCAACTATAATAATTGATGAGCAAACTAACTTTTGAAGACTAATTTTGATTCTAATGCATTCATTGAATATAAAGAATTTATTTTGAATCAAAAGTTAATTCTGCGAATTATTTTGTTGAACTACAAATGAAAACGAATTTTATTATAAAAAAAGTCGCGAATTTAAACTAATTTTTAAGATATTCTTGTTAATTTTCAATAGTACTGCTAATTAAAAAAATATATATATATAAGAAACATTCGAATATCCATTGAAAAAATTTATGCTATAAATTAACATGAGCAAATTTTTTTAAAAAAAAAAGATTCTTAAAGAAGGTGGGATCTTCTATATTTTTACCCTTTGAGGGGCAATGACTCTCAAAGGGTAAAAAAATAAATTCCATGTAATCAAATGGGAAAAAACTAATTAACTTTAACTATTTGCTTTAAAATATCTTAATTTTTTGCTGCTAACCTTACCTTATACTTCTTTTAAAAACAAAAAAGATATCGAATTCTGAATTTACTGTGCTTCATGATATACAATTTTAATAGGTATAATATAGATTAATAACTCACATCAAAATGATCTCCACAGACATGACGAACGCTGCTTGCTGATAATTCCGGATTTAGCCTCGGATCTCTCTTCATCGCTTTACACCACTTTTTGCTAATAACATAATTTTTTGGCACATTGATAAATAATTTATCGGGTGCCGTTACAGTTGTATTACGACATTTAGGAACAATACAATACTTGTATCTTTCCGAC
>BGPR01009219.1:0-37755 GCA_013235015.1 Araneus ventricosus | reverse complement strand
GGAAGACATTTGAGTGCTTCAGCGGTATTGAGACTGTGGTTATGAACGTCGAAAATTGTTATTACAGCAAGCATTCCCTTCTGAAATTTAAGTATATAATTAAGGAATTTCATGCTGAGGGTTTTTATCAGACATTCAATAAAACTATTGTAAGTAAATATAATGAAATAAAATTTTATTATCTGTTTCTAGATATGCAAACACTTCGCGCTTTTGCGCATGCAGCAGCCGGCTTTGATTTCGCCAAAATAGGGGTGATATGAAAGATGGAGAAAGAGATATTAATTTTTAAACCGCATTATTCGATTTAAAAACGATCCTTTCGAAATACAAACCTTACCGAGCGTTTATGCTGACAGCCAAATATATTTTTTGCATTAAAAGGAATGCA
Source organism: Araneus ventricosus (assembly GCA_013235015.1). Lineage (NCBI taxonomy): Eukaryota > Metazoa > Arthropoda > Arachnida > Araneae > Araneidae > Araneus > Araneus ventricosus. The sequence goes on along the minus strand of BGPR01009219.1, from coordinate 37,364 downwards.
ATCATAAATAAAGGTAAACATATTTATTTGATTCTCTAAATTTTTAATTAAATTCTCAAAATATAAGATACAAAGTTTTCAAAAGAGTGTTGTTTCTTTGTTTCTTTAATTTATATGAATTATCTGGAAATGAAGTAGCCTACTCCTTCCTAGACATTTGTTTATTCTAAAAGTTTTATTCGTAAATTAAGCCATTTATAAAAAGGCATTAAAAGCGAATCTTTATATTTATGCAAGTTGAATATTTTATTTTTATGTGATAATTTGTGAGTTCTTTGTATGGTGTCTAAAATGAAGAAATAAAGTGTTATATTAAATAAAAATTTAAAATTTACTAACCTGTATAAAAGAATCTTTCCTCCTACTTGTTGCTGTGTCCAATTTTACTTTAATATTTATTGTTGCATTACAATTTGAATTTTTAGAAAAACTTCTTTTATTAGCATCAGCTGACACTTTCATAAATCCACTGTGGTGACAAACAAACTTTTTCCTGGAAATGAAATAGAAACACACAATTAACTTTATAAATAAAATTTAAAACAATTTAATTTATTAATAGATAATATTAAATGATTTCCATTCCTCAACAACTTTTAAAATTTAATATTTAAATATTGAATTATTTTAATGAATATATCAATTAATAATTATAATTATTAAGTTTATTTATAAAGGTATTAAAATTAAATTATGCATATACATATGCTTGAAAAAAAAGTTTTTAATTCTTCAAAAGCAATTGCAAGATTTTTTCCTAAAACTAGAGTGAAAATCAAGATTACATTCTTTTAAGCAAAATATAATTTTTTTTCATGTAGAGGAAATATTTTGAATTCATATTTTGGGACTCGAATAAAAAGTTTCGAATATATAGTTGCATACAGATAAATTAATAAATAAATATAAATTACGTTATAGTTGTAAAATATGTATAGTTAAAACTTTTTCGAAATATGCTGTTAGAAAAAGAACACCTTTTATTATTTTCTGCTATTAGCCCTAATACAATTTTGAGGGTCTATAACAATTTTGTACAATTCTGAATATATAATTTGGTATAAATTATAAAATGTAAAGGGTTTGAATTCGATACAAATAAACCAGTAAATAATCATAAAGTCCTTATTAGTCAAATTAAAATAATTTATGATTAATACTTACCAACACACAAATCTTTCTCCATTAGGATTTGATGATCTAGAATTCCATTCCGTCTTTGTTGCATCTCCAAATTCCAAAGCCCATTTCCCACATTCTTCTAAATTACGAACGTTGCTGCGTAAGACAATAGTGTCCTGTGACTTGCTTACAACCTCATGAAGAAATGAAGATGGAAGTTTTTCTTCCTCAAAAACAGACATTTTAAAAGATTCCGCTTATGCAAATAATAACTGCCGTACTCTTTCGCTTGCTCCACAACCGGTTGCTCTGACGTCATACATGACGCTGCTGAAACAACCAATCAGCACGCTCGAAATTTCAGCATTGCCCCTATTCCTGTAAAGGTTGGTGTTATGCGAGCCGGTTCTATGGCTCCAAGCTAAACAAAATTTCACTAGTATTTACTAAGAATGATGCGCTCTGTGAAAACTTAAAAGAAATTTATTTCCGTTAAGGCGGTATCAATAAATCTAAGTTATGGATCTAGAGCTGTCTGAATTAGCGAACTTTAATTTTAACAACAAGTGCTCTCTCTCTCTTACGGTTTTCACAAAGCTCATCAATTTTACTACATGGGGGAAATTAGGAATAATTGACCCTCAGGGATACTTGACCCTACGTGATTTTCTCAGCTTGTGAGATAATTGGTAATTTCCGCGTACCATTTTTATTTACCTTTGGTCATATGGTCTATTGGAGGGGGTTTTCATTCCAAGCTGAAAAGCCATCGCAATGGTGTGTAGGTAAATATATTTTGGGGGTACAAAAGTAAATTTTCACTTTTTCATTCCTCAGTGGATAGGAAGTTTACTATTGAATACATGATGGATTAAAATATTTCTGAGTTTTAAGCATACTTCTAGCTTTAATTTGATAGACTATGTTATGCAGAATCTTAATTCTAAGCGGTTTAATTTTTAGATTATTTAGAAAAAGTCAAGTTTGGGATACTTGACCTTAAAAAGTTAGGGATACTTGACCCTATCAAAAGCTATTGCAGCTCCGATGTCGTAGCCGACCGAAGCACATTTTGTGGTTGGATCAGTTTTCTGGTGCGTGGAGTTTGTTGGCAAAATAGCAACTCAAATATAGAGAATAACTACTTAAAAATTGTTTGCTAGTAATTATTTACTGAATAAAATTTCTTTTTAATATGATAATTTCAAATAATGCACATAATTATTTTAGTAATAATTTTAAAAAGAATCAATCTATTTTTTTTTCCTCGCCTGAAAATAAGTTTTATTTATTTATTTATTATTTTAATAAAAATATTTTGCTCGAACTTTTTGTTATCGTTTGGTTTTATTTAACTTTTGGTCATTTCTATTGAGGTTGTCTTTCTTTCTTGATTTTAATTTTATCTTAAAATATATTTTTATTCTTTTGCTTTAAATTTTCTTTAAATATTAGAAGAACCGAGTAAGTCTATTAAGCTTCTCTACTTTTAGCTTTGTACAACATTTTTTAGATCCCTTTTTTCATTTTGATGCTATTCTTTTTTTTTTTTTCTAATTTTCGTAAACTGGCATTTCTTTAACGACGCTGCTAGGTTCCCAGTTCCATTGCTGTAATTTTTATCATTTAATTAAATCAATATTTTAATTCTTTATTAAATTTTCAACTAATTTAATTTAATAACTAGATTTAATTTAATGACTAGACTAATTTAATTTATTAACGAGATTTTATTAATAACAACTGCGTTTTATAGATTCCATATTATTTTTATTAGTTTCATTAATATTTTCCGATAATAAACACATTTTGTAATTCGGTAGTATTAACCTAATATCTGAATTTCGCGTACATACAAATTATCAAAAGAATTTAAATACTCTTTGCATGTAGGATCAAGTATCCGTCAAGTATCCCTAGCTTAGAGTCAAGTATCCTTAAGGTTAGGGATACTTGACCCTAGGCGATTTCATGAAATATATTTATTTTATGAATAAATGAGATATCAGTTTATCAAAAGTACATTTATCCTTCTTAAACACAAATCTTTTCATGATGATAAAAATTCAAACATTCGAGAAATATAAAAAAAAGTAAAAGTAGGGTCAAGTATCCCTAGTTATCTCTACTAGTAAAATTATGTTTCGTTTGGACCAAAGACCGGCTCTAAGACCTTTTGAATAATCAAACTTTAATTATAACAACTCTGTATATAAAGCAGAAAATACATGCGTCTGTATGTCTTGTCTGTTCTATTACAAGAACTCCTCCGAAATTGTGATTAGTTGTGGCATGAAATTTGTCCATGCCAATCTGAGCTCCATTTCTAGATTAATTGTGCTATTTTCAGCTCTCAAAATTAATCATTTCTTCACATTTTCAATTAAATAACTAAAATCAAGCAAACTATAGCGGTTTTTTGCTCATTATTCGCCAGTGTCTTTTGAACTAATAATCACATGAAAATTCTGTACCATCTTTGAGAACAGACCATCATCTTTCCAATGAGACTCTTTCCTCTAACTCTACGATATTTCATTTAATTTTCTCAAAGTTTTAAATGATCCTAATCAACGTCTAAGGTCATTTAAAGTTACAGTATTGGTTTTCTTCTGAAGGTAGAGACCTAAGGAGAAAAAGAAGGAACGTTATGCGGTGTTTTTCCGAACGAGTACATAAACGTCAAAAGGAAGAAAACTGTATTTCGGGTTACGACAATAAAAACTATGATACGAAAGAATTTCTGTAGTCGCAGTAGCAATGATGGTCATCATTTAATGGAATCCCAAGGGTTGCTGGACTCAAGCTATATGGTTAAAAGTACGGAGACAAAGAAAAAACAGAGGGAATTTAACTGCTGGATGAAGAGTCAGACGATACGGAAGAAGGCGAACGAAAATCAACGAAAGACGCAGCAGCGAAACACCATTTTATTAAGTTTTAAAAAAAGATTTCATCAGTTAGTGATTTTTCTTAAACGTCTTTATAATATTTTATATAAAAGTTTTTTACATTAAAATATTAGACATAAGTCTTAGAATATTAGACATAAAACTTGGTATTTTTTTATTGCAAGTAAAATGATAAATAGTAGCATTTAAAATTACACTAGTACGCAAAAAAAATTAAATGCGAATCAGGTAAAATTGCACAGTAGCAATCCAGATGCGCAGAATTCATACCTTAATTCTATTAATAAACTACTTTCATAGCCTTGAAGAAAACCAGTCAAACTTCAAATAGTTTTCTATCTCTCAGTGACTTAAACATTATTATTAAACTAACTAAATGGCTTAAACCAGACATATAAAATCATTTTTGAAACATTCATAGAAATCTGTACGCGAAACTCGTTACGGGTTATCATGTAGCAGATTGGTAACAGCATGGAAAAGCTGCAAATTAAAAATGCATTAAAAATAAAATGTTATATTTGCAAATTTGCATATTTGAAGTGATATTTCTATTTTATTTTTAATGCGTTATTTATTTATTTATTTATTTTTTGAAAATCATATGTTGAATCAACAATTATAAGCCACATGAGCCATGGAACATGATACTTCTGCTACAAAAACATTCTAAATAAAGTTCTCGACTCATTGTAATATTCTTTGATATTATTTCTTATAATTGGTGAAGGAGGGAATGAGGTAAAGATGTCGTCTGGAATTTTGCTATAACCCATATTTGGTCATAGTACCTTTGTTCGTAACATTTTTCGGGATGGAAAATCAGTCGCCAATATTAAGCTCGTTCCGCATATAAGAATACTGTGACGGAGAGAATGGGTGAAATATCTGAGTTCAGAAGTTCTTGACCTCCAGGGCTCAGCCACCTCTGTAATTAAAAGTGGCTAAAAAATTCATTCAGCCTTGAATGTGATATGATTTTATTTTATACCTACTTTTAATTGATAATCTTTTTCAGTAAAAAAATAATATTCAATAGAATTACAATTTAATCTGTGTAATAAAGTTATTAACGATGCAAATTCGGAAGCACTGGCCAAGCAGTCCAGTGGATAGAAAGGGTCGTTTATACAAAGGAATTACCCCGGCCAGCCTAGGCATGCGGATCCAACATGAATGAACCAGGCCGCCGTGATAGTTAATCGGGCACTGTGTCCCCCGAATAATACTCCCCATTACGAGCGGCTCATGCGACGACTCCTCAGACAGAGGTACAACCCGTCATCGGCGGAGGGTAATTCAACCCCCACCATTACTATATCCCACCAAGAAGCGAGACTCTGCTTATTTATACGGCAGGTTCTCATCGCAATATTTGAAGTGTCCCCTGAAGTGGGAAATGGGTCGTTCATACAGGGTGTCCCGAAAAGTCATTTGCAAACGTTATGATTCTGTCAGGCAAACAGAAACGATTCCTTTTAGTAACAGAACATGGGATCGCAAACGCAAAGGGCAAACGTTAAAGGGTACTATTTTTTTAATGGAATACTAATTCACAACAACACAGTTGCATGAATTAATTACAAGTACCATTACTGCAAACACCATTACAAGTTGTATGCAGCTTACAAATCCAATAAGATGTAGGACGCAGTATCAGCAACAAACCCTATGAGTAATTTTAAGTGTTCAAAGGACTTACCGTCTGAAGCTATACGCGAATCGCATGTTGTTATTGATGCAACTATGTTGTTGTAGTATCGTGAATTTGTATTCCATTAAACATGTGTTACACACTTTATGAGTTGTATTCTTTTCTTTTACTTAACCCTATGAGCCCTACTCCGCCTCAAACCGCCCATTCGACAGAAGCCGGACTCAGGCGATTTCGGACGCATGGGTGAATTTTTTTTTAGGAAAAATGTAGTTCCTTTCTTTGTTGACAATTGATCGGCAACCATAGGTGTCGACCTCCTGGAATTTCTGTAAAGAACGTGACGATTCCATTCTGTTTTTGTGAGCGAAAATTCACTCTAGGTTTTGAGGCAATGGAATTCTCACTCTAGCCGGGTTCAGAGAGTTAATTCTCCGACAAAGAGGTCCCGAACGGTCGTCTTTTGCGTCCCTTTTCTTTGTAAAATTAGCTTGTTTCTATCTGCCTGACCTACCCATAAAGTCTGAAAACGACCTTTCGGGACGTCCTGCGTAATGACTGTGCGCTTATATTAATAAAGTTTTCATCTGTTAATATTCAATGTTTCTTTGTTTTTAGCTCAACGGAAAGCTTTGTTGAATTTCCTATGGCATGATAAAATAAATGCCTTGTTTCTCCTAAAACTGTAGATTGAAAATTCCACAGATCCTTTTTCCATCAACATTTGTAAGCAAGTATAGTTCAAAAATACTTGCATATGACAATTCACAAAATCTCCCTGAAGAAATATTTGAAATCGTATTAATTTTTATTTATCATTAACTAATACTTAATTTATGTATATGTTTAACAATTTTGATGTCGTGAAAAAAAAATTTCAGACGAAAATTTATTATTTTTTTTTCATCTATAAAGGGATAAGATCACTAAACCTTATAAGCACAAGATATTCTACGATGCTGCTACGACATTATGGATGCCGCGCAACATCATAAAGACATCGTGTTAATATACTAGAATATCTTGTTCTAAGGGGAAAAGTTCAAAACCTACCTAAAAACGAAATAGGTAGAATGTTAGTCTCGTAAACACGCGAAATGTCGTGAGTTCGATCTGGATCAGAAGCGACAGAACAGGAAACAATGTGCATTTTTCTTTGGAACTGAAACCAGTCTTGATAACGAACTAGAGAATCTGAGTGAGAGATGAAAATCAATTATTAGAAGTGCTGCCGGAAAGAAAGAATGTTTGTCCTAATAATACCAAGAAAACAACAGATTACGAAAAATTGGCTTTAATGAAAAACAATTTTTAGGCCTCCGACTTTCGAAAGTAAGAATTCATAGTTTCCATAGGATAACTCTGTACGTCACAGGAAAACTATAGTAAGTAACAATACTAGAGGAAAGATAAAAGTCCCAGCGCTCAGTATATTGTTTGCTCTATTTTATTTATTTATTTATTTTTGACAGCGGTTTATTTTTCCCTACAGTTACCTTAACTTTACTCGTTCGAAATGGCAATCGAAATAGTTAAACATGATAAAAAAAAATCAAAATCAGCAAAACTGGACTAATGATAGATTGCTTCTGAGATACAGATATGCATCACAAGAAATATTAGGATATTAATTACCTTAATCAGGTTATCTATTTCTGATTAAGATAATATAGACAACTGATTATCTATATTTGCCCTCTCCTCATCGCTTTGCCAATGTTTGTCACTAATAAATTTACAAATAAACTTAACGAGTTACAGTTATTTTAATCTGTTTTAAAAATAAATTTAAATTTGATTATTAAAATCAAGCTAAGAAAATATATATTCTGCAACAATAAAAATGAAAGCTTTAAAGTAGTTCTATATATATATATATATATATATATATTCCGACCTACAGCTACGACACTTTACCGATCCTAAAATACGGCGGGATAACACAAATACGATAAAAAAAACATCAAAATCAGCAAAATTGGACCTACGATAGTTTACCTCTGAGGTACAGAATTTAAACTATGACGACGGCTCTATCTTTTGTTTACAATTTCAAATTATTTATTAATTAGAATGAGTTTTTTTAAGAATGTGAAATGAAACCATCTAAATATCTATTCAGCTTCCGTTAAACGTGAAGGAAATGAACCAATCAATAGGGCGTATATTTTACTTTTTTAACTGTTTAAACTTGGAAGCTCGATATAAAGTTATTATTCTTGAAAGAACATTTTTACAAATTGAAAATAAAAAACTAATAGAAACTTTCCGCTTTCTTATTTGATAAAATTCGCAAAACCGTCGATTGCATTTCAAAGATTTTATTCATTTCGCACGCAAGCTAAACCGTAAAGTGGAGGGGGAAAAGTTTCATGGAGTTTTTCCGAAGATCCCTACATTTCTGGAACAAAACGTCAGGTGATTAGCATGTGATTACTCGAAATTGGATTCTTGCTCCATTTTCCATTCCAATCAGTGTTACACAATCAAACAGGGTCCTTAATACTTCAACTGAAAATTCGTTCTTCACGAACTAAACTTTATCCGATTCAAAAATATTTCTTGTAATTGTTGTCGGAGAACCGAGTTATATTGTTTTGTTGTTGATTGAAATGCAAATTATATTTCCAGAGCGGTTCATAACGGGAAAAAATAAGGTAGATTCCTTATAGGAACTCTACCTATTGCAATGGTTCTCATGACACGACTTCCGGAAAATTTCTGCAGATCTAGAACCCTAGAACCAAAAACCACCCTTCGTTCATATATATATATATATATATATATATATATATCACAAACACAATGCATGCGCTAAAAGCTGCAAGTCCAAAAGCGCTGTGGTAGATAGAGTATAAATCGAAAAATGAAAGAGTATAAAATGTGAAATGAAAAACGCAATAAAAGCACAATAACGTTTCTTAAGGGGATATAAAAGTTTGACATTTTCTTGCAATCAGTTATGCCGCAAGGCCTAAAACACTGATTTTCATCCCTAATGAAAAACCAACCAAAAAACAGAGAGAGGAGTTTTGAATAATTAAAACAGAATTACGATGTGATAACATTAGAGAAAAGTAAGAAAAAATATTTTAACGTACCAGAAGGACGGATGTTGACATGGCAGTGTATGCGGAGGGTCACGGTACAGACTGGCGTTGAAAGGGTGTGAACAGGGTGTCAAGTAACAGTTTTCGCGCTTAACTTTGGCTGTTGCCAGGGGCCAATACTTGCCTCCAAATTCAATATACCAGTGCAATCCTTCACCGAATGGAAATGGTCAATATACTTCAACTTTAAACAGTTCATAAAAAACAATTACAAAAAAGACAATCCTAATTACGAAAAATATGACTACCGAAATATCAAGGATAGTATCGAAGCTCTGCAAGAACAATTCATCATAACCCCTATTGATAAAGCTGCCAGCAACTTTGCAATTATATGCAAAAAATTCTATCTCAAAATTTTAGATAAGGAATTAAAATCATCAGAAACTTACAAACTCAATAAATCAAACATTATCACCATTAAGAAAAAATTTTTGGTTCTTAACAAAAAGATTAAATGTCATAATGCAAATAATAATCTACCATATATTGTTATATATCCAAAATTTCATAAACAGCCAATTAAATTCAGATATATCACCTGCGGCACTAACACCTACATGAACAAACCTGGTACCATTTTTTCAAAACATCTTAATATCATCCTAAATCATATTGAGCAAGAAAATTTCACATGGATTATAAAAAACAATAACAAAGTAATTGAATTCCTTAATAATAAGAGGTACTAATGAACTACTTCTATGATCTTAAAAATCTCTTTAAAATCCCACTAACTTTTTGGGAAGACCTCATCTACTATTGCATATTCAATAACTTTATCTTTAACGGAGAAAATATTTTCCAACAAATAAAAGGCATCCCACAAGGAACAAACTTCTCATCTTTACTAGCCAACCTCTTTCTTCATTTCTTCGAAAGAAATTTCATCTTAAACCTCCACTCTGCCTTCCGATTTATTGACGATATTATAATTTTTAATTTTCAAGACTTCAGCTCTATTTGCAATACCATCTACCCAGAAGAACTCAAACTAATTAAAACCAGCAACAATCAGTCCCCAGCGATTTTTCTTGATTTATGCTTGGACCACAAAAACGACTTAAAAATTGACATTCACGACAAAAGAAACGAATTCAAATTTAACGTCAATAAATTTATTTTTTGGAACTTTAATATCTCATATAAAATCTACAAAAACACAATTATCAATCAACTTATAAGAATCAACAAAATTTGCAATAACACTAATTCTGCCAAAAAGCAAATCATGCACTTAAGAAATAGCCTCAAAATTAATAAAATTCCCCCCTCACTTTACGAACCTCTGATTAATGGATTTAAGATGTATGTAAAAGATTGCTTATCAGAGAGATGCCGACGCGAAGTATAATCTTCGTGGTAGGGTCACTCAAGTCGGTAATGTCTGATATTTTACCTCGAAAACGCATCTTTTAAACATTTTTCACTGGTCTCTCAATTTTTACTGATTTCTTCCACTATTTCTCTGCGCTATCTATCGCTATCGCTCTTCCTTTCAATCTTCATCGTTCAAAACATACTACACTCCCCTGGCAACAAACATCCAAAGTTAAGCGCGAAAACTGTTACTTGACACCCTGTTCACACCCTTTCAACGCCAGTCTGTATCGTGACCCTCCGCATACACTGCCACGTCAACATCCGTCCTTCTGGTACGTAAAAATATTTTTTCTTACTTTTCTCTAATGTTATCACATCGTAATTCTGTTTTAATTATTCAAAACTCCTCTCTCTGTTTTTTGGTTGGTTTGGCATTAGGGATGAAAATCAGTGTTTTAGGCCTTGCGGCATAACTGATTGCAAGAAAATGTCAAACTTTTATATTTAGCAATTCACAATAACTTCATCCCCTGAAGAAACATTATTATGCTTTTATTGCGTTTTTCATTTCACATTTTATACTCTTTCATTTTTCGATTTATACTCTCTCTCTCTATATATATATATATATATATATTTAAAACTAATGAAGGTATTTCTTCTGCATATTTTCTAGATCTTGAGATCAAAATTGTTAATAATAAATTAAATACGGAAATTTTTGATAAAAGAAACACTTTTATGTTTAATATAAATAGGCTACCATTCTGGAATAGCAATATAAGTATTCAAATCTTTCGAAACATCATCTGAACTATTTACATAGAAGCAATATTTTAATCACAGATAGCAAAAAACAGAGATCCTATATCGATACATTTATTAAAAATGCCCTGATATATGGATTTCCTATTAATTAAATGCTTGCGTATATTAACAAAAAATTATTAACACCTTTAAAAGAATAGTACATTAGAATTGATTAATTTGAAATATTCATATCCTTTCATTTCAGTGAGATTTTAGTATATCTTAACATTAGCAGATGGCGCCACTATTATTAGAAATAGTTTGCAAATAATAATATAAAGAATTACGTCATTATTTATATGTTAATATCAAATTAAAATAGGTTAATATAACGTTCTTAAAAAATATAAATCTATAATATAGTATATATAACATATTTTAGTTAAAATATTTTCACAATAAATGCGGAACTGTAATTCGTATTTAGCTTTTGGCATTTTTAGCTATGACTTTGAAGCAGTAAGCAATTAGTTAATTTTCTCTTTCTTTTCTTAATATATTTTGGAGATTTACTCCTATATTTGCTGTCTTTTTCCAACAATTGGCCCTCACAGAAGATTGGTGCCTATAAATTTCGAAATAATGTGACATAATCGATTCCTCAGGTCGATTAGCATTTGATTATTGGAATTCCATATCTGGATTGGCTTTTTCATAGTAATAGTTTTTAATCTTATTATCGTTCTGTATTTCATTGTGTGAATAATATTAGGTTATATTGTTAATAATATTTAATTTTAAATGAGGGTTTAATAGGTGTATATGATGAAAATGTTATTTGAGTTCTAATGGTTTAAAATATATATATATATATATATATATATATATATATAATAATCTCAGTTAATTTTGCTTTAAATTCTAACATTATATATTTTAAAGTCTTAATGTATTCCAATATCACGTTCCTTAAACTCCAGTTTCGTTTTATTTCCCGCCCTGGAGGTATATTAAATCTCGCGTTTTGGCATATTTATTACTAAAAGAATATTCTAATTACTTCCACGCGCCCGCATAACTCGCGAAATCAGCGACTTGTTGGCACCATACTTTTCCCTAAACCACTTACATAATTTACTAAAAATAGCTATTATTCCCTTCACTTTGATCACGTGTTTATATGTTAAATCCCTACCTGAAAAAAATGCAGGGATTTTATGTTTGCTTTTTACTTGAAAACTTCAACTAAGATGTACGTATGCCCGCCACTCCCGAGAAAATGACTTAAATATTTGGATAATAAAGAAAATTAGAATATAACTCGGCTTTTTACTGACTACAACGTCGAAAACATTTTATATATATGTTATGTTTAGACCTAAAACTGAAATTTGGCACTCAGGTAGCCTTGATGCTGAATTAATGCACCTCGAAGCCCGATTTTTAAAATTCGATCTAGAAAATTTTTTATTTAGTATTTTGTAGTTTTTTTAGCGATTTTTCGTACTCATTTCTCCAATGCATTTTTTCTAATAATCCACAGAAAATAGATACACCATGAGAAAGAACAAACTATTTCCTTTCTAATGAAGTTTATTTTAACTTCTAAACATTTGTTTTAAACGAAAAAGTTTCCATACAATATTTTCTCTAATTTTAATAATTTTTTAAAAATATTTTTGGTATAATTTACAACAATACTTTTCATCGTTGCAACGCAATTCAAACCGTTTTCATTGTTTAAACAAATATTTAATTGCGTGTTTCTCTTTCAATGTTTAAAGCTGAGTTAATATCCTAATACATTTTGCTTTCCTATTTTAATTCACCAAAATTTTGTGGAATTTGTAAATCAAGCTCTCTGAGATATTACTGTATTAATCTATACTTATATAAAAGCTAATGTTTATGTGTGTGCGTGCGATGTTTAGACGTAAAATATTGCACTTACAGCCTTGAAATTTGGCACACAAGTAGTCGTAATGGTGACTCAATGCACCACGAAGCCCCAATTTTAAAATTTAATCTAGAACATTTTAAGAATTGAAACTTAAATTTCCAAATCTGACTTTCTAATTTAGTCATTTTTTGAAATTTTTTAAAGTAATAACAGGGACATTCTTCCCTGATTGAAACAAGCGGTAAACGTCAACAAAGCATCCGATATGGCTGTGCTTGAACTCACCAGTGGAGAAAAAGACCTAAATGAAATTCATCAGTATCAAATGAGGAGATACATCAGCAGCAACAAAGCAGTATGTAGAATACTCAACTTCCCGATTCACGAGCGATACCCCACCCTGATTCATCTAAACGTCCACTTTGAAAATGGTCAGTGAGTCTACTTCACGACAGAAAGTGCTGCTCAACGTGCCCAAACACCTCAGGAAACAACACTCACCTCTTTTTTCAGACTTTACACCCGAGATGAGTTTGCACTGCCCCTATTGTACAACTAAGTACTTCACTTGGAACAATGGAGACAAGACATGGCAACGTCGGAAACAAGGGCAGGTTGTACCAGAACAAGAAGGAATTAGGTCCAGCGATGCTCTAGGGTGGGTGTACACTGTGCATCCGACCAACTCTGAATGCTTTCACATGTGACTCTTGATGCATGAAGTACGAGGTCCTATGTCATTTATAGATTTGAGAACATTTGAAGGAAAGGTCTGCGAAACTTACAAACAAGCTTGCCAACTTAGAGGACTTCTGGAGTACAAAGAACACTAGAACAAAGCATTAGAAGAAGAAGCTGCATCTCGATCGCATAAGATTTTACGCAATCTGCTTGCTGTCGTGTTACTAACATGTTCGATGTCTTTTCCCAAACAGTTATGGATGGACCATAAGGAAAATTTGTCACGAAGCAGTATGGAGAATAATCAACTTCCCGATACACGAGCGATACCCCACCCTGATTCATCTAAACTTCCGCCTTGAAAATGGTCAGAGAGTCTAATTCACGACAGAAAATGCTGCTCAACGTGCCCAAAACACCTCAGGATACAACACTCACACTCTTTCTTTAGACTTTGCACTCGAGATGAGTTTGCACTGCCCCTCTGCATCCAACCATGGGAAACTTACAAACAAGCTCGCCAACTCAGAGGACTTCTGGAGTATGACGAACACTAGAACAAAGCATTAGAAGAAGAAGCTGCATCTTGATCACAAAAGATTTTACGCAATCTGTTCGCTGTCATGTTACTAACATGTTCGATGTCTTCTCCCTAACAGTTATGGATGGACCATACGGAAAATTTGTCGGAAGATATACTACACCAAGCACTTATTCAACAGCAAGATATGGATCTGGACTACTGTGGTACCATCTTCAACAGAGCTCTAATCGACATTGAGGATAAAATTATATTGTTGGGTGGATCAGATCTAAAATGCTTTGAACTTCTACAACCCAGACGAAATCGTGATTCAGTCCTACCAAATGAAGAACGTACAGAAAGGAATTATGGCACAAATGTACTCACAGCGTACATAAAGGAAAATGAGCCAAAAATGGACAAAAATCAAAAGGAAACATTTGACAAGATTACAAAAGCATTTTCTTGCATGAAAATGGCCTTTTGAACGAAAAAAAAGGCTTTAAATTTAGAACTGAATTTCGGCAGCGTTTATAGTTAAACTTAAAAAAACAAAACCCTCAAATAAACTATTCGATTTTGCTTCAGTAATAATAATAAAGAAAAAAATCTGCAAAAATCATCTCATATATTGGCGCAGCGCCACCTATTGACGCAAATTTTAGCTTTTTTTCGGTGTTCGTCAAACAGCAGCGCTTGTACTATTATATGTACTAGTGAAATTTTGTTTCATTTGAGCCATAGAAATGCCCCTAAGACCTGCTCAATATGCGAACTTTAATTATAACAACCCTGTATATAACATAAATACACACCCTATTAGCATAAGATGCTCTACAATATTTATACGATATCTTGACAATGTTGTGTGGCATTCACAATATCGTAGCAAAATCGGGGAAATATCGTAAAATATTTTGTGCTAACAGGGTAGTGAGATATTATTCGACTTGACTAAATTAACCATAATACAATGCATCTTTTAAGCAACACACAGCTGGTTAGGGAAAATTAACCTTAACACCAGGAACGTAGTCAATCTTGTTTCCCTCTAATTTCGGCATTGTCCATCTATATGTATCTGGGTAAAAGCTACTCACCTTTTCCCATCGCATACAATTCAAATCCTTTGTTCCACATCACTTTACGTAATTTATTTCGCTACTTTTTATCATTTTCATTTACTACCAAATATGGCATAAAAAGATAATCCAGCGCATCTGGCTCTGCATCACTGCCACGTGTAGCATTTTGAATGCCCTAAACATTGCGTCAGCGCTTGTTTTGCTAGATATGGTTTTGCAATATTTAAATGCAGTACTTGATAAATATTAATGAATGCGTTTCGTTAAATATAGGGGTGATCGGGCGAATAATGACACCTAAAGGAAAAATATTTTTTCTATACTGTAAAGTATCGTAACACTTTAAATAAGGGGACTATTTAACTTTGCAGTTTCTTAATCATTGCAGAAATACGAACAATGCTTAATTGGGTTGTATCGTTATTTAAAAGGAAATTTTCCAAAGCTTTATGCAGTGGCGTGATTACTCTGGTACTGGGATAACCATCCTAGGAACCATAACCATACTGGGGTAACTACTACACACCATCCTCTTTGCTATACTTCTCATTGTTATGATACCATCTTCTTGAAAACTATAAACAGAGAGCTTCAGATAAAACTGTAAGTAATGAATATCATTTCATACTTCCATTATTATTCATTACATTATTTTATTAGCACATTTAACATTATTTTATCATACAATTGTTTTTTTCATATAATACTAGCCGCCTTCAGCGACCAGCTGGTTCGCCCGTTAAAATTCGCAGTTTCAGCCACGATAACTCAGCAAAGATGAACAAAAAAACTGAATATTTTATTGTATTTGACAGATAGTAAAATATTTAAAGACGTAAATTTTAAAATGCCAGCGATGCAATTCTGTACGATGCATCGTATCTAACGATACTTACAAACTGAATTTCAAATAACTTTCACTCAATTCATCTATCACTCATCGGTAAAATGGTTAACGCTGAATATGGTCGCGAAAGCCGAACATGCTGGAGGCCCGTTTGAACCAGTGGGTACAAAAAGCGAGGCGGCAAGAAATTCATAGACATCTAAAAGGCCTGGGAGTATAGGAGGTAGACAATAAAATTTAAAAATTAGTTAGTTTTCCAGACCACTATTGCCTTTTTGTAATTCCTAGTTTCAGGCTGTAATTGTTAGTTTCTAATATCAAATTCGATGAGTTATCACTTGAGGAAATTCAAGTTTGGCGGCAGTACTGTACTCTTAAGCCTAAACAAAATTTTAATAAAAAACTACCTATAATGCAATATACAAAAATTTGAAAGCGTTTTCATGCCTCATAATTTTAAAATGGCAGGAAAGCATGATATTAAATGCTTGAAGAAAGGACGAATATCATTTCAGTGCACCTCACACACAATAAAAACAAACAAACCTGAAATCAAATATCTGCTGCCACGCTTTACAAAAATATTAAAATATTACTTTGAAGCAGGTGCGATAAAATATTTCAGAAATGAATGAATACTAAAGTGAAAATTCTGCTTTGGAGTTAATTTCCCAAGAAAACAATTTATACTATCACAAACCGTAACAATTGCAAAAGCACGTGAATAAAAGATTTGCTGAAATAATAAGATTGTTTGAATTTTATTTACAACAATAAAAACATTGTTACAATTCATGTGTTTTAAAACATTTTGAAACATTAATTAAAATTGAACAAAATGTCGCATGGAAATAAGGTCGATGTCATTGAAAAGCTAATTTTTTTTATCTTTAAGATGATGTAAAATTGTTTTTTTTTTGAGATAATAGGATCCGAAGTTATTCCGGAAAAACGTTAAAATTTAAAGTAATTTTTAAATAATTTAAATTCCAATTAAAATTTCGAAAAATCCTTTCTTATTGAGCACCTACTACCCAAGAAGCAACTGTCTACCAAATTTCAAGTTTCTAGTCCCAGTGGTTTGGGAGATTTCGTGATGAGTGTGTCAGTGAGTGAATCATGACATTTGCCTTTTATATATAAAGATAACAAGAAACTAAATATTTTTCAGATTCCTTAAACATGACAAAATTGTTTGAGGGATTAATTACAATTTTATAGTCAGGGCCGGCCTTTAGACGATTGGAAAAATTGCACCAAATAGGGCCCCGCGCCAGAGTGCACAAAAGAATGTTACTTAAATTTATTCGAATTAAAATCAAGTATCGTTTTGATTTCAGAACATTATCATTAGGAAATTTCCATGTTTTTAAATTCGCTTGCTAACCAATGTTGTCCAATGTTTTCTTACAGCTGGCTGGCATTCTTTCAGAAGTCAACATTCGTGGACAACTTTCCGCACTGCAATAAAAAAAATAATAATGCAACAGTAGGGTAAGAAGTATTGCGTTACTAATAAAGCATGTCGCTTTTGCATGGAGAGAAGCAGGCGTGAAATTCACCTTTCAGCCCTATATTAAGGGAATTACATTGTTTTTTTAAAGAGAGGATTGGGTGCTTTCTGTAACCAGCGGGAGTGGTCTCCCCTAAACTTTCTCGTATACTCCTAACACATGTGGAGAAAAAATAACATAAAAGGCAATAAAACGAACAAGCGTCCCTAAAGCAGTGGAGGAAAAAAGCTTGGGAATCGGAAGCGGAAAGGATTAGCGCAAGTAAATCGCGCAATTACGCAATATTGGCCTCGCGTCATTGTGTGATGAGAAAAGACCGACAGACAGTCAACCCTTTGACGGATTTGGCCCAAACTTTGATACAGACCTACATTCCTGATGATAAAACTGTGAACCAAATTTTATCCATCTAGCTATTCAAGCTTTTGAGTTTTAGTGTTCACACGAACGCTGACAGACAGACTTCCTGCAGACGGATTTTATCCAAAATTTGATAGAAATCTGCAAATTATGTGTCAAGATCACATACCAAATTTCATCCCTGTATCTCTAGTAGTTTTTGAGTTCACAGATAGACACACAGACAGACATAATTCCAAAAATGTGTTTTTCGGACTCAGGGAGGTCTAAAACTTGGAGATTCGTCAAAATCTCGAGTTCGAATTTTTTTAACGATTACAATGCTTTCTCTTTGTATATGAGAAAGTAAAAAGATGTATATGGCAAGTTTACTAAACCACGACAGCTTTTGGCTGTCCCAAGATATTGGCAGTTTCAGAAGACAGTCAGCTTCTGAGACTCTCGTGATATGTAGAGACACACAAATGCAGATTTGTTTTAAATTAAGAATACAATTATTTTCAGTTAAAATAGTTCTTTATTATTTTTTCTTTTAGATTATTTAAAGAGAAATCATCAATAATGCTTTTTAAAAAAAATATCTTTAGAATTAAACAAAATTAATGATAATTTAACAGAAGAATTAAATACAAATAAAAAAAATGAAACGACAGTTTTAATTTGTGTATTTTATAGATCGCTTATGTTACATATTTCTTTTACATTTTTAAATCTAAGAAAACATTTATAAATTATTCTAAAATTGTTTCTCATTGTAAGAGAGGAATTTATAATTATTTAAATTCTGCCGGAATTAAATTCATCAAAATACACATATTAGAAACCTCGAGAGATGCCAACAATTTTTAATCAAATTAATTTAGTATATTAACTTTAATCACAATACATATTGCGAAGTTGTTACATAATAATATGTATTGCTAATATTAAAAAAACCGTTTTTATACAAATTTTATTAATATGAAATAAAAACCATTAGGGTGCTATTTGTTATAAACATGAGACCTAATATTAATTCTGTGCGAAGGAGTTCCTTTATGGTTATTAGAAGCGAGCATATCTTTTAATTATGCTGTTACTAACATTTATTACAGCCAATTGAATAACACTTAAAAGCTGAACATTTTAACTTTTTCTCTACTGTACTTAATCTTAATTAGTTATTTATTCCAGCGCCAACTTTACTGTAAAAATTTTCTTCTATTAGCGATTTTTTAATTCAGAAAGAAATTAGATTAGTAATAAAGTTTAGTGAACTAGACACATACATTTAGCAATGAAACATCTTTATTCTTGAGATTATGCATATTAGTCTCTTAAAATATGTATATTTGTTACATATTAAAAATTACATTAATGAAATAAATTGTTTCAGGATGATTCCAATTTTATGAGCTGTCACAATCTTAAATCGCTGATTTGAATAACAATGTATTCCTTGAAAAAAAGTTTGGGAACATTTAATTTTTTCTCTATTAAAAATATGCATTCCTCATGCTAATATACAAATACAATACACATAAGTTGACGTTATTATTACTGTAGAACATGACTAATTCGAAAGTTTTTAATTCGAGTTCGTTGGTAATTAGAATTATTTCTCTGGTTATCCCTTGATTTTTCAATTAACATAATGATCAAATATAGCATACAATTTGATTTTTCTTTCTGTTTTTTTGCTTAGTTCGAAGTCAAGATTGAATATTGTAATTTTTTTTATTTATTTTTATATTTCGGAATTGTTTTCGTTAATTAAATAAGTCCATACTATGTGTCTTCAGTGATCATAAATAAATAACTTTTGAAAGCCCTTAATTCACTCGAGTAACTTAAATGTTCTACAATGCATCTCATAAAAAAAGAAATGAAAAATTTCTCACTTTTTGAATTTCTAAAATTAATTTCTATGTATTGAGTAAGTAAGTTTATTAAAATTATTAAATTTTTAAAAATAAATATTATTAATTTATTCATTAAGATTTCATATTGTTTATTCATTCGTTATTCATTCATTATTCATTTATTCATTATGTATTATTTCTTAAAACTTAAATACATATATGGGGTTATCCAAAATTATTCCCAATTGGGTCCCCCATCTCCTAAAGCCGGCCCTGTTTATAGTCATCAGTAAAACTATTTTCCCTGACAAATATCATAATTCTCTGCAGTCAAACCCACTGCAATCTGCGGGCGTCCACTTGTCGAAAAAAGTGTACCGGTATCACACTTCATCCGCGCCAAACCCTTCACAAATTATGCAAATTTCAACGTCTTTTGAAAAAATATCAAACGCATCGTCATCTGAGTAATCATCACACAAGTTCTTTTCTTCTTAATCGTCGTCATCAGTAGATGTTTCAAATGTTAATCTGTGACAGGTCTTTATTTTTTCTTACTTTGAAGCCAAGAATTTTTAGTTTAATTTGTCTTCATCAATCATTGTCATTTTTACTGCTGAACCAGCAGACCAAACCCAAAAGCTTTAGTTGATTTCTTTTAAGCAGCTAACTCTTTTTTTTTATTGCTTTTTCCTCAAATTCATCAAATCATTTTATTGCTTTTAGACTCAAATTCATCAAAAAGTTTCTTCGCGAATTCATTTCAGAACTGGCGGATGGCTTTTACGATGCGAATTTTCCTTAGTTTGTTTAACTGCAGCAACTGGGACTTGAGAAAACTTGTTCAATGCTACATTAAAACCGTCATCGGTTGGTTTTGGAGGCGTACCCGAAGTTTCAGGAACTCCTGGTACACTGTAAAAAATTTTAGTGTAACACAACACCAAAAATGGTGGCAACTACTTTACACCAAAAGTGGTGCAGTAAAACACCAACCATTATTTTTGGTGTAGTGAAACACCAAAGATAATTTTTGGTGTAATCAAACACCAGGGATAATTCTTGGTGTAACCAAACACCAGGAATGTTCCTTTACACTACTTTTGGTGTAAAGTAGTTGCCACCATTTTTGGAGTTCAGTAACACTAAAACACAGGGCCTATGTAATACATAAAATATTTTATATACTGACACGAAACACCAGCAAAAGTAAGAAAAATCGGCTGGTTATTCAAGTATACTAGAAAATAAATACCTTACCTATAAGACATATATGAATATTATATAAAATATAGTTATACATGAATGTTGTCAAAATAACACAAAAACAATAATATGATTAAGATATATAAATACATGTGGGTGTGTGTATATTAAACAAATTTTATTACAAAATCTGAAAAAAAAATAAATCCTTAAGATTCAGTATAACTCCGAGAAGTTCTAAACTGAAATCATTAAAAAATTATTTAAAATAATTCAAATAAAACTTTGAATCGCAGGAGTGAAAATAAATATTCTGACACAAGAACACACTATTCCATTGTAACTAAAAGACTGTGCCAATTATATTAAAACAGCAAACAAATAAGAATAAAATAAAATCATCTGTCTTATTATCGTCTGCGTGTT
The DNA here is from genome assembly GCA_013235015.1 of Araneus ventricosus. Lineage (NCBI taxonomy): Eukaryota > Metazoa > Arthropoda > Arachnida > Araneae > Araneidae > Araneus > Araneus ventricosus. The sequence goes on along the minus strand of BGPR01009219.1, from coordinate 16,110 downwards.
TCAGGTGGGAGAAAAATATGTAAAGTATTTCAATCCATAAAAAACAAAATATCGAATATTAACGAATGAGGTATCAAAATAGGCTAAAATTTTACAGTGCTTTCAAATATATGCAATTTTTAACTGTATCTTTGATGAGTAAAAAGATAGAAATTTGAACTTGAATAAAAAGTTTTAAAAGAAGATGAGAAAAAAGAGTAATAAGAAAAAAGGGTTGCAACAAAAATGTCCTGAAATAATGTATGCTAAGAAGTGCCAAATAAATTTTTCTTCTGTTTTCACATTAGTGCATTACTTAGGTTTCTCTTTTTTGTAATGTAAATTTAATAAATTCAATTTTTCTGATTTAATTCTTCATAATTATTGCGACTCTTGTAATTAGAATTTATATTAATTTGTTTTTCCTCTTGAAACAAAATAAAAATAAATATTAGTGAGAAACCCTACTCGCTCTGCTCGCCAACACTCAAGAATCACGCTGAGATTCTTTTGGGATCATTACTTGACAGTTATGAGTTCCTGCTAGTAATAGGAAATTATAAATACATTAATTACTAGAAGTAAATTTAAATTATTTGAATAGCAAGAAATTCTAACCAAATTCCTTTTAAAAACCTGTAACTAAACTTTAAATTACTAAAAACTAAATAATCAAATTATAAAATTAAAAATTTACCTTTATACCACATATATGTAAATGTTAGAAAGAAATTTGAATGCTGAAATGTATGATAAGATGTTTTCTAATAAAAATTATTTTCATCAATCAGAAATCAGGTACTTTAAACTTCTTTGTACACACAATTGAATTTAAACAGATTCATGAGCCCTAACTTCATTCCAACAAACTTCCAAATACCCACACTTATCAATGAATTGTTGCTCAGAAAAGCTTCGCCACATGCATGCACACTCTCTGCAATAATTATTTAGAAAAAAAAGATATAAATTTTCTCACTGGGTAGCTTTTTATATGTTAAAACTTCAGAAAATTTGAGTTTTCGAAAGATGAGTTAACCCATTTCAGAAACTTTTTGCTTAAAAACTACACTTTCAAGTGACAAATGGCTTTAAATATGTTCAGATCCACTATTCAAAATTATAACCCATAATAAATACTTACTTTTACAATTATAAAATTAACAAAATAGCCTTTATTCAAAATTTTTAAAAAAATTCTAAAATTCTTGCATTTGACACCAAAATTTGAAACGCATTTTTTCACAGAAATAATGATGAGCCACATGTATACACGTTAAAATAAAATTGGTTCGTAATTTAAATGCACAGAGAATATTAATCAGGGCGAATTCGAACTAGGCTTAGTAAAGAAAATTTCAGAAGCATATACGAATTAAATGTAATAAAATTCTTAATTACAAATGCATACATATAAATAAAGTTATATCTTATGAAAACTTAATTATCTTTATTACACAACTAACAACCTTCTATAACGTTTCTGTGTAACGGCAGCAACCAACGGAACAGCACAATTGTTTACTAATAACCTATCGTTGCCATCGGAGACTTTCCAAACGTACGCCAAAATTGGTGTTACCACAGGTGAAAATAATTCACGAATGGTGTCAGGCGCGTGTGAGCAGGGTGTAAGGATTCACCAGTATTGGTGTTGGATGCAAACAACACCACTTAAAGTGTATAAGAACGCTTGATTTGGTGTTAACTTTAAATAAAGTGTTTGTTCACGCAGTTTTTAAGGTTTTTCAACACCAAATTTGGAGCGACATTACTCCACAGTTTTTACAGTGTAGGCCTTAGCTATAGATTGCCAGTTCTTCAGATACATCAGCTTGTGGTAGGTTTCTGTTATCAGTTGTTGGGCTTAGGCCTACGTCATTTTGAGCAAGACAGGAGACCTGTTCATCGTCAATAACTAGATGTTCTAAGTTTTGCTTAGGTACAATCTCTTCATCTTTAAATCTACCAGGATTTACAGTATAGGGTAAATATATTCCTGTACTTTTAAACCCAGACACTCCTTTTTCAGTAGTTGTTACATCCAAACATACCTGGTTGAAAATGTAGGCTACTTCATAAGAAGATATCTTTTTGTGCATATTTGACGTTATGAATTTGTCACATTCTCTATTGAAGACACTTTTAAGTGGTCCAAAATATGTCACGTCAAGGGACTGTATTTTGTGCGACGTATGTGATGGTATTGAAATCATACGAATGTGATGCTGGCGACAGAAATCGTAGCTGAACAAGGTTGCATGTCTACCATGGTTGTCTAGTACCATCAAGACTGGATCGTCAGCTGTAGGCTTCCCTATTAGCACCAGATGTTCTAGAATATTTCTACGTTATCTTCACGATATTGAGTGTTCTTAAAAATATCGAACAACGTCATGGAGATGCCGCGCAACAACTTGAGCTAATAGAGTTTGTGATTCAACGAATTTGGATGCTTCCCAGGTCTGTTCGATGTGCAGCCCCATCCTATGTCTCGGATTCCTTTTCTGTCTTCTTTCTTCGTCTTCATTATTATTTTTTTCCATTTTCGTTTATCATCGAGCTCTTAATGCGGAAATGTAAGCAAATAAAATTAAAAACGAAAATACAAATTTTTAAAATAATTTCTGGGGAGGGTGCTGCAGCCCTAATAGACGAACCGCCACTGATCCTTACAAAAGCTGTGTTTCCTGAGCCCTCCCCCCCCCCCCATTTTCAAATTATTTCAAAACTCTTTTTAAAGGAAATGCACCTTTCAACAATAATTAAACCTCTTCGTTTTCCTTAAATATACGTTCTTGATTTCAATTTGAGTAAGTTCGAAAACACGGCTTGTTTCACGATGTTGTGGGAGCCCCTAGGCAGTTGCCAATTTTGCCTATTTGATAATCAGGTCCTGATGTGGATCCGCAATTCCTAAAGCCCGTCTTGAAAGGCAGTGGTGTTTTATCTTTTCCACCATTAGGACAGCTCAAGAGTGACACTATCAGAGCTTCTTCTACCTCTTTCCTAAACTCAAAGCTACTGAATCGATTCATTTAAGGAAAGTTTTCGAAACTTATTTCAGTTTCCCTTTATAAAATAATTAGAAGTTGTTTCAATTGCCTCCTTACCTTACTGAAATCGATTGCATGCTGCTCAAATTATATCTTTTCAGAAGCCTTCGGCGATCATCAGGTTCCTCCAGTGGCGAATCCAGGAGGGGTATCGGGCTGCGGGGGGCCCCCCCCCGAGCTAAACCAGATTTCTTGATTTTATTTAAAATCACTACAATTGTTTGTTCTTAATTTCCCTTTTTAAAAAAAAATAATACAAACGTGACAACATTGCTTTCTGGCTAGACAGGCTCGCAAATTTTCTAGTCATTCCACTTGTAACGTTGACGCGGTCGAAAATATTTTTGTCTAGTTATTTCATTGTACTTTTTATTAAATTATCGAAAGTATTGTAGTGTTCTTTATGATTCTTATTGTCAGGTGAGTAAAGTCTGTAAAGTTAAAGTGTTTTGGTTTACATAAGCCATGGGGATTGATATTCGTCATGACAATACAAACTTTTTATGACCTCAGGGCGGGGGGGGGGGGGGGGGGGGGGGCTGGATTCGCCACTGGGTTTCCCCCTTTTTTTGCAGTTATAAGTCAATTATATCTATTAACTTTTGCAATTTTTAAAAAATGCGTTATGCATAATTTGCAACAATACTCCTCATTCATTGTTCATGAAATTCAATCTGTTTTCATTGTCTCTACAAATATTTAATTGCGTTTGCGTGTTTATCTTCCATTGTTAAAATCTAAGAAATTAAGATGCTGCTTATTTTTTCATATCATTTTCTGAGCTATATTTCGTCATCATAATGAATTCCTACTTTCTCATACTATTTCATCCAAGTAGAAGATTTATGCCCGTCTAAGACGGGCTTTCAGCTTGCCAACAAAATCTCAGATCTGATTGTCACATTTACTAACGAAAGTTGTAGTAGAAAATTTCATGCACATTGGTAGAGTGCTTAAGAAATTTTAAAAAGCAAGAAAAACAGAAATGATGAATCAATTGACACTACTTTTGTTTTGCAAAATATATAAATATCCAATTTCAAAATCAAGTACGAAAAAGAACCTTTTTAACGAAATCGTAAGTAAAGATCTCCGAGAAGTGGAAAAATAAATTAATTCTAGTATAACTTCTATTCGATATTAACGGAGTTCCGCGTCGAGGAATCAACATAAAATAAAGAAAAGAAGCTACTAAACTAAGCTAAAAAATATCCCTTGTCAGAACCCCTATTTGATATTAAATCATCACAGAATCCAAACAGTATCCCTTAGTGTGTATGTTAATTTGTAGACGTAGATAAGACCGTCTGGATCTCCTCCTCTTTGGCACGTAACCAAAACAAACCATGTGAGCGTTACTTCAATTCCTGGCCTTTTATATTATAGATTTTTGTGGAATTTAAAAAGATATTAAGTAAATATTCTTAACTACTAAGGAGACTAAGAATCATATCCTATCTCTACACTAGGAATCATATCCAGTATGCTGAATAAATAGACATACTGTTGGTTAATTTCTTATTGACATGTTTCAATCCATGTGACATGCTACTGGACTGATTGAATTGCAATATTTTTTGCTTTTACTTTAAAGTTCAAAGTGGATGAGATAAGAAAACCAGGTACGTCAAATTTGAGACAAAAAAATTTACCTAGCTCAAGGAAACAAGCATAGATTTAATTGAAATGACACACAACTAACATTCCTCGCGAATCCCTAAAAATAATAAAGTCAAATGTGCTTGTGATCAAAATGTTTCAACACTCTCTATGCTTGACCTTTTAGTTTCTTAAAATCTTTACTTTTTGTGTCTGTTTCTGTTTTGAGTACAAATCTCCTGTAAAATCCTAATTTAAATTATGAAACAAAGCAGACACATTATTCTGATGTTTTTATGAGGAAGTTTCAACTTATCTTAGACTACTGTATTAATTGAATCTTGTAACATTTCCACTTTCACACCAATACTCAAATTTTAAGAAATATAACAGTGATTACCCTGGTGCATGAGCACAATGAACAGAACAGGCATAAGGCTCCTATTATGACACAGATTATTAAAAGTTAATCACAATATGAAGTTTCAATACAGTACTCATAGAACTTTAAAGAACATGAACAACTTAGATTTAATTAATAAGAAACACAACTAACACTAACTAATGCAATTAATTAATTAATAACTTAATTAACTAATGCAATTGCAACTTGTCTTCCTTCTACGAAAATTATACCATCCAGGACCTGAAAACAGCATTGAAGGAGGGAAGTTAATGCAACCCTGTTGGGACACATAAAGTACCTCATTTCTAACATGAACTCAAATTGCGAGAGCTACAAGAAGGATTCTATTTTTAATTATTTTAAATAAAAGCGAATTTAATTTTTTAAAAAAACCTGTCTGTAATAATATTAATGAGCCTCTCATTGAAAAATTACCTTACAGCAGTGGCGGACTGGCGAGGTTGCCAGCTTGCCTAATGGCAAGCGGGCCCCCTTAAACAGAAGACAATTTGGGCCCCCAGGAAGTGTGGGAGAGGAAAAAGAACTTTCTCTATAGTAAGCTTTTCTAAATTAAACAAATAAAATAGCCATTCGTTGGGGATTTATTGCCGTCGTAATTCGACCGGCCTAACAGCGGGTGGTCGAATATCGACCCAAGACGCATACGCAATTACAACTGCCCATAGGAACTGTACTGAGTTCTCTGTCCACTTCCTTTGACCTTCGGATCATTTACAGATGTTTCCCCAGAATGTTGCAGCCATCGCACAAACCCTCGGGCTATTCGAACCGGGGCCATTCTTCTCTGGTCCTGTATTGGAACAGGGTACTTCTTCTATCCAAAGTCGAGCCGCAATACTCATTAAGTTTTTGTTGGTTTCGGAAGCCCCCGGAAAGACTGAAGGAATTGCATCCATTTGTACAGAAAGATGGCGGTTCTTGTGAGAGATGGCTATAAGAGGTGCCTTTTTCTTTCTTTTTTGTAGTTTCATTTTACTGTCATAAATCTGACAAACAAGGGAACTCGCCTGTAAGAAAAGGTTTTCTTGGCTAAAATTGTGACTAGGACACTAAATGATATCTATGAAAAGACGACACTCACGCCTTTATTTATGCGTTTGGGGGGGGGGCGTTTGCGCTTAGAAGCGTAAAGGGTCCTCAGTCTTATTGGTCTGTCTTTCATGGAAAATAATTGGTGAGGAAAGTGTTATTTCTGTTTTTAGTCGTAAGAGAGTAAAGACATATGTAGCATATCATGCAGAAGGAAAGAAAAAAAATTTTTGAGAGATAAACTGGAATTATTTCTCTATTTTTACATTGCTTTTGTAGTATTAAACACCAGCCGCATTCGGCTACCAACCGACTCGTCCATCTTATTGTCTTAATTTGTTTATATTAACAATCTTTAAATTCGCCAACTCATTTAATTTTTGTTAAGTTAAAAGTATTAATTGCTACAAAAGACTGAGAAAGAAAGTAGTTGTGCAAAGAAAAAAATATATAAACATTAGATAGGAAATGTTTTAGCATTTGAGATAAATTTTGATACAGTATGTTTTTGTGTCTAATGAAACTAATGACATAAGTCTTTACATTCAACTGTTAAAAAAGTCTAAAAAACACGAGATTGAATTAAGATTTTTTTTTTTTTTCATTTTGCATAAATATAATCTACAATTATTGCGCATTATTAAGCTTATTATAAAGTGAAAATTTAACCTCATTATATCAAATAAATGAATTACATAATCTCCAGGAAGATTATCTTTCCTTAAGTGGAAAGATGAGCTTAATGCCATTGCTAAAAAGTAAATTTATTAAAATAACATAGAAAATCTATCAAAAACTAAATTTGAAGTAACGAAGAAAGAAAGAAAAAAAAATAGACTTAAAGGGGAAGAAAACTGGCGAAACAATGAAAATGGACTGCATTTCAATACAACAAAAGTCATTTTTTACATTATAAGGATGTATTTTGTACAAATCTATAGTTTTACTCGATCTTTATGAAATTTGGCACACACGCTCTTCAGAAAAAGATGAAAATAATTGTCAACTTTTTAAAGTTCAAAAGTAAATTAAAATTTCAGTTACTTAAAAATTAAGCAAGATTTTGGCATTTTTTCGCAATATTTTTAAAAAAAATACTATCAACAAAATGATTTTTGAATCCCTTATAATTCAAAAATATCTTTTTAATGATACCAGTTTAATTACAAATTACTGAAATATTACCAGTACAAATTACTAAACTCTAAATCATCCAAAGAAGTTTGTTTTAAAGGTTCCTGGCTCTTTCAACAGATGCCCTACTAATGGGCAGCATTTCTCCTTCATACTTTGTCGCTAAAACCGTATACGAAATATTTAACTTCCGGAATTTAAAATAAAATAACTTTAATCATAATTTCGTTCTTTTAAACGTAAAAAATTAAGGTGTTAAAAGGGATTTATTTTAAAGACGCAGAAAAATTAAATATATAATAAAAAATTAAATTAAATACATAATTATTAAATATTATAAATTTAAATTAATATAATCAAATATAAACAAAATTTTTTAAAAATTAATTCAAAAATAATATATATATATGAATTAATATTATGATTGTAGATATGTGTGGGCCCTCACTGGCTCCTGGCAACCACTATTTTCAGACCCAGTCCGCCACTACCTTACAGTTACAAAAAATAATGTATATCGTTTCTTGTACAACATATCAACAACACACAGAATGATTTTAGTAGCCTTATTAAATACTGCTATATTTTCGGCTTTTTAATACTGTTTTGTGAAGCTTGCCCTATTTTTTATTATCTTGATGCATAATGTGTTCAAGATAAAAAATTTAATGCAATATTTGTCAAATCTATATATATAAAACGCTAAGGCGGAAAAGAATGTGGCAGAAAAAGGGGGTTATTTTCTCTCTTGTCAATGGCAACGTCTGTCACCAAACAAAACCGGAAGCCAGGAACAGCTTGTTACTATATTCGTTGTGGTGTAAAATAACTTTTTCTTGCAAAATTTAAGGTTCAATGAAGGAGTTTCTCAGTAAGAATAATTAACCTTTGCCACACTTTTTGCATAATGGGGGGGGGATAATATAAACACCTACTTACTTAAAATATAGAATGCAGCACACAAATTTTGTATCTTTGAAATAAAACAATTATTCATACAAAATTTCAAATGGCCGTTGTCACCCAATTTACTTTATTTACAAGAGAAAGTCTCTATTCTAATAGTCTTATCTCTTCCATTAATCCATCATTCATTCTCGTTCAATAGCAGTCATGATGAATGATCAAAAGAACAATAAAAAATTAAATCTGAAAATTCTATCAAATTGTGTAAAAAACCAGCAGCAAACCGTTATTGTAACAGAATTTTTATTAAAATTATTTTTATTTGCAAATTTCTTTAGTTTGTTTATAGCAACAACAGTTGGCACAAGCAGTCAGTGCAGTGCAGTGCAAGCCATTTCGAATGATAGTCTGAGTTGTCAATGTCAACATCCTACGCAAAATAAAAAAAAAAATGTTCTAGAATTCAACCTGCAATAGCCTGTAAAAGATTTTACATTTAAACATCAAATTTAGTAAAATGGTTTGCTACTTAGTTAAATCATGAAAGATAAATTTTTAATTTTGTTTGTAGCTTCAGAGAGTACAAGTGAATCGAAATTGGATACTATAAATCATAAAATTAAAGCAAGTATGGAAAAAATTAGAGAATTCAAATTAAACAAAAGTATTTAGTATTTCTTTAAATTCTAATAAGGAAAAAAAATGCACATATATTACAATGCAACAGACTTTTTCCAACATTTTCAGCAAGCAAACATAAACAAAGAACATCCACCAAGTAAAAATATTTATAAATGAAAAGAAAATTAAGATAGAATAAATAGATAACATCCTTTATTTTGTCAGTCTAAAAAATACACAATAATATTCACAATTTCATAGAAACAATATTTACAAATTTCAACATCAAACAGCATTCGAAATCGATATTTACAAGTCTACAAATAAACATGCTATTAATCGAAATAAAAATAAGCTCAAATGCAGACCACTCAGTAACAATTTTAAAATTATATAAAATTCTATCATTGAATCAGTTACTGTAACTATTAAGTGACTGGATTAATATTTCTCGAATATGGAAGATTAAAAAAAATTAAATTGCAACCTCATCTACAGTAAAATATGCAGAAGCATTAGAGCTAGTAAATGCAGTTATCTTGAACACATAAATCTTTTTTTTGCAATCCTCCTACACTGCGTATCTAAGCACCAATAACCTACAAGTGACAACTAGATCAGTTGATAACAATAAAATAACTTTAAAAATTGCTGATGTAAAAAAAATTACTGCTTAAATGATACAATTTCTTAAAAAATAAATGCTTGCATATTGCAGTATCAGAATTTTTTTCATGTCTTAGTATTCAATTTTTTATACAGGTGTATTCAAAGGGAGGAAGGGAATTTTAAATTGAAAATTATTCAGAGATTTTAAAATTTAAACATCAGATGCAACATTTCGAAATAAAGAAAAGTGCATGAATATATTTATTGTATAAAAAAGGGCACCATTAAAAAGCATTAAAACATAAATATATCATTTGAAGTGACGCAATCCAGCCATATCTATGACTATGCTAATTCTATATACAGTAAAACCTGTTTATAATGATATTGAGGGACCTAGAAAAAATATTGATATAGACAAGTTATCATTGTAGACAGTTTGAGCATTTGTGCAGCTGATATTTATGCATGCATTCATGTACCAACATACTAACTAATTTTATTGTGCTTACTGATTCATCTTACAAATAGTTGCTGATATGAAATTGTATTTAATAAACTTAAAATTTTTTCAAGAACTTCAAAGTGAAAATTTTAGTGAACGTTTTCCCTAAGTATAAAAGTATGCATAAAAGGGAGATGAAAGCATAATTTTATTTTATAATAATACCAATGTCTTACATAATGTCTTCAAATGCCAATGTTTTAAGCCATGCCATTGTAGATTCAAGGCTTTAACAAATCAAAAATTAATTTCAAGGAACAAGTGGTCAGTCTGAAGAGCTAACTGTGTACGAAAAGGTTCGACAGAACCTAGCCAGAGAAAGGAAACAAACATCTGTGCACATACCATTTCACATTATCTCGCATTCTAAAAGAATCAAACATTCCAATTCCAGGTGCAAGGGTATCTGTTATCTCACATTCTGGACCATGGGATGCCGTTTTCCAAGGGGGAAAAAAAAAAAAAAGGATAGTACTGTACCAGCTTTCTAAAGAGGTAAAATTATCATTATAGACAGACGCATTTAAAAAGTGATTATTGCTAAGGTAACCAATCATCCTCCTTTTGTAAGTTCTGTCCTACTTTGAAAAGTGCACAGTAAATTATGTTACAGTAAACTCTCGATTATCCGGCATTCAAGTATCCGGAAAGCTCAACTAACCGGAAAAATTAGAAAATGAGTTTTTCTAAAAGTTTTACATCTGCACGCCAAAATTTAGAACAAGAGCGCTCCATTCCATTCACGTGGACAATTTATTTCTGGAATGCAACATTCGTTCCGCACGGAGGGGCGTAGAAGGAAAAAAAAAAGCAATAACAAGACCTAAGAACGAAATCGGCAAAAAAAAAAAAAAAAAAAAGGTAAAGGGACAGAATCGATTTAAAAAAAAAAGCTCATGTGGGGGGATTACTCCAGATTAACACGTCTCTTTCTTTTGCTTTATTTATTTACCCTCCAAATACCGGCAGATGTTGATTCCGATTACGTAATATCACGTGCGGGAGAATTGGAGGTGCACGTAACCCTTGCGTTTTTCTAAAAGATAATTAGTTTTGATATTTAATCTGGGATTTGTTTATGATCACTTAAAAGAGTTTTATTATGCTTTCTGAGTAGAATATTTTTCAGTTTCGTCGGTTATTTTTATATGTTTATATTTTTACAATCTATATATTTACGGTAAAAATTCGGTTACAGATCATATTTTTTTTAAATCATCAATGTTAAATTAAAATCTTCATAATATATTATATAAATACAATGTTATGGAAGATATAGAAGTATTCTTAAAAATTATATTTAATGCACCTTTCAAAATGACAGAAACAAATTATTTGGCTGAAAAAAATCTTGAAAAAAAAAAAGGCTACAATCTACCTCACCGGGGGGGGGGCGGGGGGGGGGGGGGGGCGGTCAACTATCCGGAATTTTCAAGTATCCGGAAATCGGAGTTTCCCGAGCATGTTGGTTAGTTAAGCTTTTACTGTACAAACATATGTTTTTATTCTGCATTTATCATATTATATCGTATTCTGTATCATACTGCAATGAATAAAAGCTTTCTTTAATTTAAGATATTTTTATATGTTCAATTTATAAGTGTCCTCTTTTTTATTGGAAAAAAGTTGGTCACCTTATTGTCGCTGTAGGCAGGTTCAAAATACATCGAGCGAACAGGAATTCCTATAGGGCCAAAGAAAATATGGCTATAGGCAGGTCTATCATTACACACAAGTTTCACTGTATAATATTTAACATAATATTATTTGACAATTTTGAGTAGAAAAAAAGCATTGAAAACACCTTTAAATTCTATAATGAAATAGACAAAAGAATTCATCTTCAACATCTTGAAGGAAAGAAATCAAATGCAAAATATATCAATTTAAAAGTAAATGCATTTATCACACAAGAAAAGCTTAAGGAAGAAAAATATTAAAAAAAATTATATTTTGATTTCTGTACATTCTCATTTGTACTTCATTTGTATATTTAATTATGCTTCATCATATGTATCACTAAGTGAAGTAACTACCTATAAAAGAAATGAATGATATATTGCTGTAAACAGTAAGTATTTAATACAATATTTTGAAGTATCCACAAACTCAAGATGAACAATTATTAAAAGACACACAAAATAATAATGCAGTAAAGTAAATCTTTTTGGTGATTACACTTAAAAGAGAAATAAAATCTGAAAAACATCCATATAGTAAAAATTTTCTTTTTTACATGTATAACTTTCACGATTCTTCTTTCTCTGCCCTTTAAACTATATCATAAGCTGAAATAAGGTATATCATCTAAACTAGCAAGGTTCTCGTGTCATTTTAAGAGGAAAATGCCATCCACAATTTAAAATTATATAAAAACATATTTGTACTAAACAATTTGTTGTTGAAATTGTATAGTTTAGCTAGTTTAATGTAGTTGGTTTTCTATAACAGAACATCACTGAAATACTTAGAATTCTTTTTTACTTAGTTTCAATATTTCTATACTTAGAGTTAGTTTACTGCAGATCTTATAAATGTACACAATCAATTTTATCCATGCATTCAGCTGGAACAATAAAACATGTTAAAAAATATATTATGATAGACATTACAAGATTTCATGAACAGATAATTTTGTGAATGGATGAAAACATTCAAAATAACAGCTTTGCCTAGATAAAGAAATTTATTAAAGAACATTTTGTCAGAAGAATAATAAAGTCTTTGCCTAACGTATGGAAGAAATTAAAAGGCCTTTTTTTCTCTTGTTTGATGCCAAAACTTTTATGAGAAGCTTTTTTTTTTCCCCTTATTAGAAAGTATTCAAACAGAATTAGATATTGGTTTAATGAATGGTGTAATTTCACAATGAGTAGCTACTACATAAAACAAAGTTTTGTCTATCATACATCATGCATACGTGCCAAAATTAGAAAGGTATCCATAGTAGACAACCAATCATGAAGAGTCACAATGACTCTGGGAACGGGGACGTGTTGGTGGTGTTATGTACATAGTGGAAGGTTTATGAGGGCGACAGACACATATGCATACACACACAGAAGCAAACTTATGTCAAAATTTTAAACTTATGATCGGTAAAACCAAAGTGTACAGTACATCCCTCGCCAAGCTGGTGCCAAATCATGGAAAACTCGCCAAATGTCCGCCATTTTACCACATTTACCATGTTACAGTCCGCTATTGGGTTACCAGATTTTTCGATTTATCGCCAGAAAAAATTAAAGTTTGGCACTGTACCGTACACTTTGGATTGGCCCTTATGATCATTTATACATTTCATTATATTTTAAGCAACAAAAAAAATTTTTATTGGTACTTTTCCATTAGCCGGGTGCAAATGTCACCAATATTGAACCAAACGCGAGCCAAGTCGCCAAGCAAACGAAGTCAACGGAATAATGGTTGTAAGAAATTTGGCAGAATTCTGCATTATTTGGTGACTTTTTGCTTGCGCCCGGCTAACGGAAAAGTACCTTTTTATTTTTATGGAGTATATTATTACTTTATGGAGAGTTTTTATAACTATGGAGAATCTGTAGCAGTTGGCAAGTATGCATTATGTATTTTCCCTGATCTCTCTTATCAGCTTAGTACATACTCTTAATTCTAATTTTTTTTTTAATTACACACAGAAACTCTGAAATTGAAAATTCCTTGCATATTAATGAGTCATGATACAGTAGCATGACAAAATTTTCAAACTGAGTGGTTCGAAAATTTAAAGCTCTAGCTCACCTGCAGGTTTTGGCTTCAGCTGCTAGAGAGCAGAACGTCAAATCTTCTAATAAAATAATCACAGAATGAAATCAGTAACATCAAGTTAGTAGAATATTAGGTTAAGAGAACGTATAGGTATCAAGTTAAGCAATACTCTATTGATGTCATATGGAAATTTAATGAGTAATAAGAAAATTAAGGTATATCAAATCACTATTAATAGACCAAAGTTAAGTATTCCACAAGAGGTAATGTCTCAAAGAATCAAATTGAAACTGTAGTTAAAAGTAAAAGTTTCTTTTTTTTCATTGCAAAGAAAAGTAAGGTGTGATAATTTGATTATATGTAAGTAATAAAAAGCATCACATATCAATAAAAAGAAAAGTTAGAAAGGCAAAAATCTCACTACAAAACATAACAGTACGGAAATTAATGCAAAAACTTTTCAAGATAAAAAAAAAAACTTCAACAAAGTCATACAACCACTTTTGTACATTAAAAATTATAGACAACACATTTAAGTAAAAGATAAAATTTTAACTATTTTAAATAAGAATAACAGAAAAATAAAAATGGAACCCGATAGCATCTTGATTAATTAACATTGTCTAGAGACTGTAAATATTATATAAATTCAGAAATATATATATCTAAATGGTCACAGAAAATAAATACACACTTAAAATATAATGGATAAGTAAATACAATAAATAAAATTGTTTCTCTGTGTTTATCAACAAATAATCAAAATAAGAGGAAAATTATTGATGAAAGAATTTCATTCATATATATAATCTGAAAAATGATAACTATTCAAAATATAAGTCATCAATATAATCTAAAACAGATAGCAAATACTTAAGTAAGTATTATAATAAAATTTTATTTGTAATAATTTAATTTTTTTTCAATTTAACTTATTAAATGACAATAATAAAAAAATATTATCATAACTTCAAAATAAGCTTTAATATTATAAATTTTGTTATATGACAATTCTAAAGCTTTCAATTGATGATTAGAAATGTAATATTTACAAAATGAAGAGTAGTTTTACAAGCCTACTAAGACATAGAGGACAACAAGTGTTGTTGGGCATCTGGATCCTCAGTCAATAATTCCACTTTTACCCACTCCCTGCCTTTTGATGAGAGTCGAATTGCATCAATGACTGCTTGAATGTACTGCCCATCTTCAAATGTCGCTGCCATAGCCACTGGTTCTTTCACCCAGCTCTGAAGATCTTCTTGAGAAGCGAACGCATCTCTCAAAGCTCCTATCATTTTCATCAATCCCTTCATATATGGTTTTGGCAACAAAGCATTAATGTTATTATCTGCTGAAGGCAAGGTACTATTGTGAGAAATAACAGACGACTGCTTCAAGTCCTCAATGTCCAGGTATAAAACTTCTTCCTTTAATGCAGTAAGTTTTTGGCCGTAAAGATCGCCTCCTCGCACTACGACGTGGCCTTCACTTCCACAAAGCAGCACCTCTTGGCTGAACTGTCCTGGTAGGTGTTCGTTTAAAGTTACAGTTGCACATCCACCACCTTCCAGCTCCATCTGGAATGTGCAAAAGTCATCACTTGTAATCTGCCTGATTCCCTTGAAATGGCAAGTTTTGGTGAAAGTCCGTACCATACCGTGAACGCGCAAGGCACGCCGTCCAGTTGTATATGTTATTATATCAATTATATGACTCCCTACATTTGTTAGAAGGCCCCCTCCCATAAGTTCATCACAAGTCCAGTCATACCGATCGTGAAGCAGACTGCCACACTGCACTTGAACATCACAGATTGTTAAATCACCTATATAGCCATCACGAACAACCTTCTGCATCTGTACAAAAGCAGGTAGAAACCGTAAAGTGTGAAACAGTATAGATATAAGAGAAGGATAATATTGGGCTGCGTGAACCATCTTCAAAACCTCTGACTGGCACAGGCCAGCTGGTCTGTCACATACAACATGCTTGCCTATTCCCAATGCTTTAACAGCTATCTGAGAATGTAGGTGGGGTGGACATATGATGCATACCAGATCCACATCTTTCCGAAGTAGAACTTCATCGACTTTATCTGTTGCAAAATATTGTCTAACTCTGTACTTGACTTTTTCAGCCGTACACTTCTTTGGTTCTTCCCCAGGCATCAACTCGAAATTCATAGCGCGAAAAGTAATTTCGCGTATTATTTTGCCAGTGCGGTCACATAACTTTCCGCATATGAAGGATATGTTTATTTGTTATTTCGAGAAGCTCGTTCATGGTATGGCGACCAGAAATTTTGTATCGCCATGGCATCGCTTTTCTTTACATAACGCCGCATAAAACAAACATATTTGAAAAAAGTAACATCTGATGAACAAGTGTGCTCACAAATAACAATTCATATCGAATGGTAAAAAAATATTATGAAATAAGTATTTGAGGTAAAACTCTGGCCCATTGCGCATAAGCTTTGTTTTAAAAATATAAAATAAACGAAAGAAAACAGCCAT
>BGPR01009218.1:22791-58814 GCA_013235015.1 Araneus ventricosus | reverse complement strand
TCGACATACCGTTCAGTTACGTATTGCTGTAAGTATTTACGTTACTTTACAGTTGATGGGAGATATAAGTGAATTCTTTGACTTTCATTTCGAATTATTTTTAAAAGAATTCTGGCAGATTCTGTGCAACAGCGTCGCTTCCAAACCTTGTCGGGAAGTTAATGAAGCACTTTAGTTCTTTTTTAAATAAAAAATATCAAAAAACAGCTTCTCCAAAGAGCTAAGTATTTACATTTGATGGCGGGAGGATGTGAGTGGGAGTTTTTGACTTTCATTCCGAACTATTTTTAAAAGCGGTGGTGGAAAATATGAACAAAATCGAAGCCTAGAAATGTTCTTAACATGGAAATGATCTTCATGCTATCATATAGATAGATAGATAGATAGATAGATAGATCATTATGCTATCATATAGAACATTAACATTCAGCTCTGTCAAAAAGCTTTAAGAATTGTTTCTTCGCAAATAAATTATGTTCGAAAACAAGGCTTAAATCTTATGGAGGCTATATTTTTAAATTTAGGATTATCTTAAATAAATCATGTTAAAAAGAAAACCTAATCTACCTAAATGTATAGCAAATAAGTATTCAAAAACAAGGTTATACCCTCAAACAAAGAAAATATATTCTCGTATTTAGTAAAAATGTAATTCATATTCCAAAATTTTGTTGAGTTGTATGAGTTCAAGGCATTGCTACCTATGAATTACAAAGACATAAAACATACAAACCGTCTCTTTCCCCTGTAAAACTTGGACAACTTTTACATTTTAACGAAGCCTTAATAAAAGGGAAAATGAATAATAAGAAAAAAAATCGTACCTCCAATTAATCGAATTAGATGTAGAGGAAAAACAAACTTTTTCTGGATACAGTTCCCACCTCCCCAAAAAAAAGTATCTCCATCGAACCTGCTGCGACACACGTCAAATCCAAGTACTATCCAAGGCTGTACAATTAACCAACAATTGATCCATTCTGTACCCTAAATCATAAGAAAAATCCTTCTTTATCTCCTTCTACTGAAGAACTTTTTTACATAATTCAATCTTCCACTAAGAAAAATTGTAAATTTTTACCTTGACGACCATCTCGTTATAGTAGAAAGGGGAAAGCCTTATTAGGTCACTTCCCATCTCCCCCCCTCAGTCTCCTGAATGGAAGACGTCCTTTAATGAGGATATTAAAATAAGCGGTCTCATTAAGTCCTTTGAAACTTGTCCTGCTTTCATCAAGGGCCCTTGTTAGACGGATATCTTTTAAACTTTGTGTGGTGGAAAGGTTTTCTAGAGCTCTTTTAGGGAAAATTTTTAATTCTGAGTTGATGTGGCTGATTGAGTTCCTTGAGGTGAATTCTGGAAGCTTCTATGTAAATATGAGAGTGGTAAAGCTTTTAAGAGAAGTTAAAGATGTCCTTTAGTTGTAATTTTCATGAAATAGTTCATACGAAAAGTTAAAAGCTTACTTGATCATAAAGGTAGGCTGTAAGTGAATTCTTCGGATTTCATTTCGTGTTTTGCTTAACAACATTTACGGAAACAAATTGTCTTACTTAAAATATTTCAGATCCTCCTAATATTTTCTTACAGGAGGAAAGGCTGATATAATAGTAAAATTTTTGTGGCTTTTTAGATGCGAAAAATAATGTCCCACTCTGGAATTTATAATTTAACCTGTAAATGATCATCAATATGCCATCGCAGAAAGCATCATCTATTCTGTTGAATTTTAAGCTGTAAATGACCGTCAATATATTATTTCAGAAAACATAGTCACATCTGTTGAAATGTAAACGTTAACCTGTAAATGACCACCAATGGGTTATTGCAGAAAACATTGTAAGGCCTTTTGAAATTTAATTTTCACCTGTTAATGTATGGTGTTGAATAAAAATCATCAATCCTTTTGAAATTGAAACGATAGTATGAAAATGATCTTCATTAGTAACGCAGGACACATCGTTAATCCCTTTGTATATAATGTCCATGAAAATAATACATCGCTTGCCTTCTTTTCACTTGCATTATATACAGGGTGACCCAAAAAAGTGGAACAAGTATTTATTTCCTTAAATATTGCACCTAGACATACACTTTCAATCACACAGTTTCATCAAATAAGGCAGGAATTTGAAATCCCTTTGGCTCCTGTGGAAGTTGAAAATAAAAAGAAAAGAAAATTAAATTTTTTTACGTTCCCCATAGAGCAAAAATATCAATGAGTAAATGTTCCTCGTACCCTCATCTATGCATAAATTAAGTTGTACGATTCTATCTGCAAAATTTGCAGAGATATATTAATTTTTAAATTTCAAGGGGATGCTCACAAATTTATATGGAGATGGTTCAGAAATTCAAGTTTCTTCAACATAGAAAAACAGCGAAATGCATGTAGTACGTCATCCAATCATCATGGATTGAAAGAAAATTTGCCAATGACGAATACTGTTACTCAGTTTCAGTGCATATTATTAAGTTTTACATCAAGGCAGTGGCGACTCGTCCTTTAGGGTTGCAGAGTTGCAGAACTCATTAAAATTATTTTAAAAATTCGTATTTTCGTTTTTATTCTTATTTGTTTATTTATCTACGCTGAGAGTTCGATCACCATTGAAAAAAGATAAAAACGAGAAAAGAAAGAATATGAATGAAAAAGTAAGACAGAAATTGGATGGGGCTGCACACGAAATAGCTTTGGAATTCTCCAAAATTGGCTTATTGCTTACAACTAAGTGGCATAATGCGACATAGCGCATAGCTATTCTTTCTTTCTGCCTTTGAACTTAACTAGAAGTGGATTTTTGGATAATCCTGTCTTGCGCTATGCCAACTAAAGCCTTTATTTTGTTGTGGCCTAGTTTGACCAGGGTTTGATCAAGGATCAGCAGACTTGAAGAAATCACAAATTTTCAGCATCACAATTTTAATTAAATGTCTTGATTAATTTTCTAGATTACATTATATGTACATTTTGTTAAATACATAATTTAAAGTCAAAGATAAATCAAGTCCCGGATATCAATCTCAAGAGTCATTGAGATACAGTCTAAAATCACTGTTAGACTAGCAATGTGTAACTTGGCTACGTCGAAGTTACAAACGGTGAGAATACTCTAAGATTACAGTTCTAGCATTAGAGTTCGGTGAACTATGAGAGTTCAGCAATCCACAGATAACTCAGGATGAGTTATGACAAATACCGAGGGTCGGTATAAAATATCGAGGTTAAACAAACGCTCGATAAAATGCAGCACGGTCCACCAAAGGGACACCTTTCTAGTTCAGATGCTTTCGGCTACACACGGGGTCAAAAAAAACGCTCGTTCGTCGCTCTGAGTTCCAATTCCGGAACTCGGATTCACAAACCAAAAAAGACGGAGGTAGCACTCCACCCTTTTACCTTCGTCTCTCTCTTCTTACTTTTCCCCCTCTTTTTTAAACATCTTACCTTCAAAAGACAAGGGAGTGGTTGTTGTCTTGCCTCTTGCTGATTCGTCCTCAAGCTGGACAAACCACCCAACTGCAGTCGTGTGCCTTCCTTTATGGTGTTGATTGGTTGTGGTCAATCTTAAATGGAGGTCTTTGTCGGCTTAACCGCGGGTGGTCTTGCCACTGAAGGCTAAAGGAACCGCCCTCCACTTGGCCCTTGTAGGCGTGCCTATGGTTGGTAGATTTATGACCCACTTACGCTCATCTTGTGTCGTTCCCTCGGGGACTCCTTTCATCCTCCGGCTTGTGTGATCTGGACGACCAATCGTGGGAAAGGGGAGTCATCACATCAATCATAGTTCGCCTTCGCGCTTTTGATTTTTTCCCCTCACTCTCACTAGATGTTTTTAGGTTTTGGATTCACTTTCATGTTGCCTCAACGGGAACTTTGCCAGTTTCTACATATTCGATTTCTGTTATTAAAAGTAACTCACCGAAAAAATAGGACTGTAATTTTCTAAAATATATTTCAGATAATTGCAACCTCAAGTCGGTTAAACCTATTTAAAGGTAAAGCTATTTTTGAAAAATTGTATTTCAATATTCTAGTAATATTTTTCTAGCACTGATTGCTTCTGAGCAGATGAGCTTTGCCTGCTTTGAATATTTTTCGAAGGCTCACAATTTGAACTATTTTTGTAAATGCTTCAATTAATGTATTTTTTGACAATTTTTTGATTTAACAAGAGTTAACAAGTACATCGTTATTTCATGATTTCACCCTTTAAATAATTTATTGAAATATGTATATTAACCCTAAAATGTACATCGAAAGACTGGATAAAACAGCAGTTAGAGGTATGGAAAAGTGGTACAAATCAATAACTTTGTCTTCTTATATTTCTGTAATTTTAGCAGATGGAAGCGGGAGATTTTGTATGTGAATAGGTGAATGTAAGGAAAACATTTTACTGATTGACATTTTTGCTCTACGGGGACCGTATAAATATGTAATTTTTGTAACTTTTTATTATCAATCTGCTTGGATATCAAAGTATTTCCATACAAATTCTTACATCATTTGATGAAACTTTTTAATTGTAAGTATATGTCTAGGATCAATATTTAAGGAAATAAACGTCTGTTCCACTTTTTGGGGACACCATATATATTCGATATATTACTCAGAAAAGAAAAGTTTATTCTTTATCTTGTCTTTGTACTTGCCTCTAGATATTTTATGTTGTTTTTAAAGACTTACATGCCGCGTGATTCTGTTTTTAAGGTATTGACAATTTCTTTTTATGATAACTAAGAAATGTATTGCGAGGTCTGCATTAAATGTTAGTCTTTTTCCGAAATAGAAGTAGGCTATACAGGGTGAGTCTAAATTGTTTTTATAAAATAAAAGGGGTGATAGTACCCATCCAGATGAGCAATAATTACCATGGAACATAGGGTCGCATTCCACTCTGAGAGACAGAAAAGAGTCAAGTGCACTGCACTACCCCTCGTCAACACCAGAAGACATTTTCCGTGGACATTTGGGCAGAAATCCTTGGTGATTACGTGGTAGGCCCTTACATCTTGCCAGACCGTTTGACCGGCGCAACGTATCGGCGTATCTTCTTGGAACAAGTGCTTCTCTGTTTGTTGCAGGCTGTTCCTCTCCCCATTCGGAGAGACGTGGTTTATGCACGATGGAGCCCACTTTCCCAGCACGGTCCGGCACTTCTTGAATGCCACATAACCCGCACGATGGATCGGACGTGGCGAACCTGCGGCTTTGCCTCCTCGCTCACTGGATCTCAACCCACTGAACTTTTTCTTCTGGGGGCACATGAAATCTTTAGTGTACAAGACGCCTGTGGACTAGGCTGAAGATCTCGTACAGAGAATCGTCACTTTGAGCACTTGCTGTGAGTTTTTCTTTGATCAATAAATAAGATTGTGCAACTTTTGGTGTCGTTCATTCGCTTTCCCAACACTGTTGTCAGTTCATGTTGAAATCCTAATTTTACTCTTTTCTGCCTCTCAGAGTGGAAAGCTCACCTATGTTCCATGGTAATTATTGGTCGCTTGGATGGGTACTATTACCCCTCTTATTTTATAAAAACAATTTAGACTCACCACGATTGATTAATTGAGGTAGTTTTAAAGGGGCCAAACGTGGGCGTGACGTATATATTCACTTGGAAGAATATTGCTAAAATACGGAAAACTGGAATTTTATAGTAGAAGCGTTTGAAATGTGCCTATTATATGTAGGTCTATATTTAGTGGCTGTAATATTTGAACTGAAAATGTGACATTGTGTGTGGTATGATGTCGTCTATGGAAAAAAACGGAAAATTTCTTATTGTGGCACACCTTTCAAGTAAACGATATGCGAAAAAACAAGGAACATTATTTTGCGCATGCACATAATATAGCAATGGTAGACCAAAAATTTAATCGTTTGATTTTGTTTCAATAATAACCTTTCTAACATAAAAAATGGCTTCACTCATATTTGTTATTTTCAGTTTTATGCGTGATTTTGTGTCTTTCTTAAAATTCACTTGGAATTGGCATCCCAAGAATTGCATTATATCTCATCAACAATAATATGAATGGACTTTCTGACGAATTGTTTCTTGAAGATTACTAATCAATAAGACAACTGATGGATATCTCCAAACTCCGTAAAATTTTGAATATTTGCACAATTACATTGAAGCTTCCAAATCCATCACACAGAATTCGACTACAAATATTAACTCAGAATTAAAAATGTTACCCTAAAAGAGCCATAGAAACCTCTTTCACTGCACAGTTTAAAAGATATCTGTCTAACAAGGATCCTTGTAGAAAGCACGATAGGCTTCAAAGGACTTAATGAAACCGCTTATATTTAATATTCTGATTAAAGGACACCTTCCATTCAAGTGACAAAGAGTGGGATGGGTAGTGGTCTAATAAGGTCCACTTTTGTGCTCTAACGAGATGGTAGTACAAATTTACAACTTTTCTGTATTGAAAATTGCATTATAAAAAATGGTACTTTAATATAAGAAGATGAAAAAGATTATCTCTGAGGACTCAGGGTTCCGCGTTGGTTAACTGAAGAAGCTGATGCGTGTCGTCCCAAATTCGATGGAGTAACTTATAGGGGAAGGGAAATGCTTCGAAAGATTTGTCTTTCCGCTACTTTTAATTTGATTAATTAGAATTAAATTTTATTCTTTTCAGATTCGTTGTTGTTTTCAGTGCGAATTTCGGAGGTGTTTGAATAGGCGCTCTGAATGTTTAATTAGGATTTTGGAATTTAACGCAATGTAACTGGGAATTTTTAAGGTTAAGAATTAGGTTTATTTAATACATCTTAAATTTCCGTTGGATTACAGAAAATGTTTTACAAGAAATAAACGCTTTTGGAATTACTGTATTAATTAATTTAAACTATAAATTAAACACATAACTACCATTACAGTCCACCATAAATGAATTATTGCATCTTTAAAATTATAAACTAAAATTAAGTTATCCATAGCTGTTTTAATTCATGTGGATTCCATAAAAATTTCAAACATTCTATGGATACTGTGTTGAATGAATACTGTACTATACTTTTTTCGGAACAGAAAGTATCATATAATAAGATAACATTGAAAAAAATTAAACCTTTCAGGGGTTAATTGGCGATCTTTCTTGATGGAATTTTGATGACAGCGGTTAGGATGGGAAGAGAGCATTCATTTTCCCTCACATTCACCGGATTCCCCTCTAATGGGTATCTTTTCTTGACAAAGTAATGTTTACTGCTAAAGACCAATTACAATCGATGAGTTGAGAGTAGTAATTGAAAGACAATAGAAGGAAATACCAATTCATACGTGACATTTACAATTTCATCTGTTGACGTTTTCAGCAGTGCCTTAATAAAAATCATGTGCACTACTCTAATATTTGAGAAGATTCCACACTTTAATTAATTGATTCCAGTTGTTAAACTTTAATCCAAATCAATAATCCTTTAACTAATATTTGAAGGTTGTTTAAACATTTTCAGAAATCCCTATTTTTAAAGCTATTAATTGTAGAACACAACGGTTAACAGAAAAGAAATTCAGTTCTTGTCGATGACCTTAGTTCGAGATTTGTTGATTGTGTTTTTATTTATTGAACAAAAGCACAGAAAACAGACGTGCGAGAAAATAATTGCGTGTTTAGAATGTACTAGATAGCGGAACAAATTATCAGCTGATAGTATGCGAATTACCAGTTCAAAAAATTATTAGAATATTTTAAATTTTAAACTTTCATACTTTCCACAAAGGCAAAGAATTCTTCTATGATATTTTACAGCAGCCGCAATATGCATACATTCTCGCAAAAATTGATTCTTAAAAATAAATTTTGTATCATACAAGTATTGCTGCTATGGAAAGATTCCAAATTCACCTCATGAAATTCTATTAAACACCTAACTCATAATTCAAAGTTCTTCCCGTAAGAAACTTTTAGAAAACGTTTTCACAACACAGTTTAAAAGACATAGTCTAACAAGGACCCTTGATGAAAGCACTACAAGCTTATGGACGTCTTCCATTCAAGCGACTAGGGGGAGGAAGGAAGTCCCTAATAAGTTCCTCCTCTCTGCCCTAACGAGAATGTGCAAATTTTCAAATGTGCAAATTTTCTTTGTTGGAGACTGAATTATAAAAAAATAAACTTCAGTAGAATTAGATAAAAACATAATGTCTGAGGACATAAAGTTCAGAATAGATCACTCGTTAGTCAAAGGAACAGCCTTGTCCTGTTCCATAATCTGCTGCAACAACCGTAAAGTGATGATTTTCTCGAAGGAACTGTTTCTTAACAATAAATACTGAATCACACAACTAATGGCCGACTTTAGGGATTCCGAATTAACCTCATGGTATACTATTAGATCTTTAATCCAAAATTCAAACTTTTTCCCTAAAAGAGCAGTATAAGACATTTTTACAGTTTAAAAGATATCCGTCAAACAAGTGACCTTGAAGAAAGCACGACAGGCTTCAAAGGACTAATGAGACCGGTTATTTTAATAACGTCATTGAAAGAACGTCTTCTATTCAAGCCACAGAGGGACTTGGGAACTTATAAGGGTTAGGTTCCCAAGTAAGTTTTTTCACAAAGCCAAAGAACTCTCGTATAATATTTTCCAGCACTGTAAAGCGCACATACTCTTGTAGGAACTGTTTCTTAAAAATAAATACTAAGTCATTCAACTAGTGTGCAACTTTAAGGATTCCGAATTCACCTCGTGAAATTCTATCAGACACCTAACCCAAAAATTAAAATATTTCCCTTAACGATCTATAGAAAACATTTTCATAATACAGTTTAAAGATATCCGTCTAACAAGAGCCCTTGATGAAAGCACTACAAGCTTCAAAGGACTAATGAGACCGATTATTTTAATATCCTCATTAAAGGACATCTTTCATTCAAGCGACAGAGGGGGGGATAGGCAGTACCATAATATGTTCCTCCTTTCTGTTCTAACGAGATGGTTGTCAGGGTAAAAATATGCAACTTTCCTCGTGAAAGACTGAATTATAAAAAAAGCTACTTTCGTAGAAGAAGATAAAAAAGATTATCTGAAATCTTAAGGTTCAGAATGGTTAGTTAACTGAGCAGCCTTGTCCTGTTCGTTGAGCTGACGCGTGTCACCCCAGTTTCTATGGAGTAACGTTTAGGGGAGGGGCTGAAAGGAACTTCAGCCGGGAAAAGTTTGTCGTTCCGCTACTTTTAATTCGATTAATTAGAAGGTGAATTTTGTTAATTTTGTCCTTTTTGGAGACAATGAATGAACTTCGTTGAAACTGTGGAAACTTTCAGGGTTTTACACGAGAAAGAGACGTTCTGAAAGTTTAATTAGTCTACTGAATTTTACGTGAAGTAATTTGGAAATCTTAAGGATAAGAATCAGTTTTATTTAATGTGAATTACATTTTGAATAGATGGAGAAAAACGTTTCATAAAACATTGTTTGTTTCTGGATATTTACATACTGTATAATTTATTGACAATATTTCTTTTAATATTTTAGTAGTGATAATTTAGAATGCTTCATGCTAGGATGCATTGGTCCTTTTCAATGTATTGTACATCTTTTATCTAGTTCCATGTATATCTTTACAAAAATTTCCAAATATAGCAAAGTTATCGAATGTTTCTTTGGACTTAATATAATCATTAATAAATGCTCGTTTATTCATTTTTTCCTTTTCGAACGGCTTTAAATAGAACTCGATATTTAATTCGATGTACATGTTTCCTAAAAATGTGCATTTACTGTGAATAATCGAAGCATAAACGATTGATGAAATATATCAACGTTTTATATCTCCAAGCAATTAATGCTTAAATTAGTTGCAGATTACATGTATAGATTAATCTGAGTATGTGTCGATTAATCGATTTAAGCACTTAACTATTGTGGCTGTGCGCCATTTGTGAATCGAATGATCGCATTTTTAAACTTATAAAGTAACATTAGATATTTTAGGTGGATACAAAAATAACTTTTAACCCATAAACTTATTTAGCATTCTATAGATTTCTAATGGAATCAATACACCAAAACAATCCTGAAACAGGAGGTATCATATAATTAGATAATAAAGAAAAGTACAGACAAGGGGGCAACTGAAGGTATGATTGACTTCTAGTAAACACATGGTTAGGGTGAAGAAGTAGGGTTTTTAGTTCCTTCTACATAGACAACAGAAACACAATATTTAGACTTCAGGACAAAGGGTCATCTGAAGGTATGATTGACTTCTAGTAAACACATGGTTAGGGTGAAGAAGTAGGGATTTTAGTTCCTTCCACATAGACAACAGAAACGCAATGTTTAGACTTCAGGACAAGGGGTCAACTGAAGGTATGATGGATTTCTAGTAAACACATGGTGAAGAAATTAGGGTTTTTAGTTCCTTCTACATAGACAACAGAAACACAATATTTAGACTTCAGGACAAAGGGTCATCTGAAGGTATGATTGACCTCTAGTAAACACATGGTTAGGGTGAAGAAGTATGGTTTTTAGTTCCTTCCACATAGACAACAGAAACACAATGTTTAGACTTCAGGACTAGCTACAATTAACGACTTTGAAAAAGCCCTTGAAAGAGAATATGAGGAAATGTTAATTCAAATCTCTCGGCGTTGCGAGTATGCATGCATAATACCGGACGTCATTTCTCCGTTTTAAATATTCTATATTTGTATTAACCCTTCTGATCTGTTCGCATTCACAATGCATATATAACGTTCGGGTCAATATGACCCGAACACTAAATACTAAGTACAGGTGTCTATGTGTTCCACGCTTTCAGAACAAAATTATGTTTCGCGATAAACAAGATGTGTTTTAACAGAATAAACATGATATATTTGAAAAATGATACAATAAATATCCAAATATAATCATATGTATGTAAAATAAAAAGATGGATTAGAATATTTTTTTAAAATTTTTACCTTCCTTTTTATTCATAAAATTCAGACAAAAAATATGATGCATGTTGCTTTTACATATGTTTTTATAATTTTTGCTCAATACATTTGTTTTATTATCATTGCTTGACTGACCGAACATGTATCCGGCAAGTTTATTACTCAACAGTAAATTAGAAATTTATGTTAATAACAAACCAATTTGTCATTAATCCTGTATTCTTTTGAGTATATTACGTGACTCTTTATTTGTATAGAAATGTTGTTTTTCATGAATATATGAATCAATTCATAATTTCTCTAGTTCTTCTCAAAAATTCTTTTCGTTAATTTGTTTTCATTCCATTTCTACTTATTCATGTCCAGAGAATAATTGCATTATAAGCAGAACTATCAAGCTTATTATAAACTATAACCCTAGGCCAGCATTTCTTTTCTTTCTTTTATAAATATATGGGTACTTACGTATTAACGCCACCGAGGTTACAGATTGGCGGTAATGAGCCAATAAAGAGCAATCTTGTTTACAAAAACCGCCAAATTGGCGGCACTTAAAAAGCGCCAAATTGGCGTTAATAAGTAAGTACAAAAACCGCCAAATTGGCGTTAATACGTAAGTACAAAAACCGCCAAATTGGCGTTAATACGTAAGTACAAAAACCGCCAAATTTGGCGGCACTTAAAAACCGCCAAATCTGTAGCTGCGGTGGCGTTGGCGGCACTTAAAAACCGCCAAATTGGCGTTAATACGTAAGTACAAAAACCGCCGAATTTGGCGACACTTAAAAACCGCCAAATCTGTAGCTACGGTGACGTTAATACGTAAGTACCAATATATGTATTCTAAAGTTGATTAATTAATGTGAGTTACTAAATTTTGAGGTATGCTATTAATTCTATTCATGCTATTATTTGAAATGTTATACACATTTTTGGGGAACACCCTCTATTTGCAGTTGTTAATCATATAATTACACAGCTGCTGATGAGGGAAAAAAATGATTTCTTGCTTTTGAATTTGTTTCAAGATGAATTTGAATTTGTTTCAAGAACTTGTGGATTATGTTTTCTTACCGAATATAATTAGTGAAAGCAAAAATTAGGAACGTGAGGTACTTTTGTCTCGTTTAGAATAGATCAGAAAGCAACTGGTCTTCTGGATTGCTTGCTCATTATAACACCAGATTAAACCTCTGACTACTTATCCCACGATTTCCGCAGATCGGAAGTAAGTCTATTTTCTGCTACATCCTCCGATTTTCGCAAGATAGTACTTTTAAAATGTCGAATCATATTATACTAATAAAGCTTTGTATGAAGATAACAATTCGCTTGGCTCAACGGTATTTGAACATGTTTTCAAGCGTTGCATCTAAATAATAATTATAAAAAAATTCGGCAGTCAGAGGGTTTTCGAACCATTAGTTAAGTAGTAAACCATTATTTCCTACTTTTGTCAAAATCAAAAAAATCTCCAGCAACATTTTCAAAAAACCGCTAGGTGTTTAAAATTTCACAAGTAAAAGTGTTTCTTGAAAATGATAACTCAATCAAGCAACCAAAGGTCATTTCCAAATTCCTTCAATTTCTCCAATGTGCCAAACACATAGAAGATACCGAATTCACCTCATGAAATTTAATCAGCCATATCAACTCAGAGTTCAAAAACTTTCTCTAATCCCTAAAAGAGCTATAGATAACGTTTTCACCACACATTTTAAGAGATTTCCTTCTAACAAGGGCCCTTGATGAAAACAGGACAAGATTCAAAAGACTTAATGAGACCGCTTATTTTAATATCCTCATTAAAGGACATCTTCCATTCAAGCGATAGAAGGGGAATGGGTAGAAGCTCTAATAAGGTTCTCTCTCTGATTTAATGACGGTCGTCATGGTAAAATTTGTAACTTTTCTTTATTATGAAAGAATGAAATATAAAAAAAGTCTCATCTCTGGACTTGGGGTTCAAAATGGATTAATCTTTTAGTAAAGAGGGATCCTGTTCTTGGGTTTAACGTGTGTCACAAGAGTTTTGATGAAATTACTTTAGGGGTAACGTAGGAAACCAACCACAATAAAAGTTTGTTGTTCCGTTACTTTTAATTCAATTAATTAGGAAGAAAATTTTGATATTTTTGTAGAGAATTAATCAGCTTCGCTGAAATGTCGAAATTTTCAAGGTTTTACATTAGAAAGAGATGCTCCGAAGGTATAATTAAGTTTTGGAATTTTATGCTTTTTCAACTTGTTTAATTTTTAAGGATAAGAATTAGGTTTATTTAATATTAATTAACTTTTACTGGAACAACTGAATGTTTGTTAAGAATGTGTATTTGATGTCTAAATGCTTATACAGTGTGTGTTTGTTGATGAATGTTGGTTTAAATGAGTTAATACTAGTTTTTTGACACAAGAAAACATCTCTCTTCTCTTTCTAAAGTCTTTTCAGCGTAAAAGAATTTTAAATACTTATTTACTTTTATGTATTTTTTTATTCTTTTATATGATGGTTGGGCTTCTAATTTCACTTAGTCTAGTATACTTAAATAAGTCCTTGAGTCAAAGACTCGCGATAAAGATACATATCCATGTACAAGATGGATGGAATATTGTACGACGTTTGAAATTCTATTTATGATAACATGATTGAAATTCTTGTCTGATTACAATTTACTTATTATTTTTTGCATCGTTATTTATTTTAGAAGCAAAAAAATTAACCTCATTCACCTGAGTTCTTAATTGACGAATTTAATTTTTTCTTACTTAGTATAGTTTTAATTGGAAGAATCTAAGAGTACATATACTTGTTCCTCGTGATTTCTTAGCTAATGAATTTAGTGTTTTACTTAAGGTAATTTTAATAAAAAAAGTAATGAAACGTAGATAAATTTATCAGCGTCTTGTAGGAGGTTAAGTTTAGAGAGAAATCGATTGGGACAAAACAGGAATTTAAAGTAATAGCAGGAAACGTTGAAATTTCGAAATAACTGACCATAATATGTTTTATAATTATTATTGAAAAATAAATAAAAAACCCAGGAATACAACTATATTATTCAACTTTTCCATCTCAGACATGAGATATTATTATGTAACTTAGAAACGGAACCATTCAGAACATTACGGTAAAAAACATGGAAAGAAAAATATTTTATTCAATAAAAAAAAGTCGCGAGTCAGAACAATAAAAAATAGAGTAAAAGCAGAATGCAAAACGCTCAAAACCTTTTCCCATAACCTCTCAACATCTTCAAACTTTCAGAGCTCTTAAACTTTCCGAATAGAAATTCCTTGTTCCTGTTTTTTGTTCCGGCAAAGTTAATATTATTGGAAAAGAAATTTTAATTATTCACCCAGAAAAAAACTGTGTACCCAAAACTTTAAAGTCAAAAATAATAAGGCACAAGAACAATTTTGTTAAGATTATTGAGGAAAATTACTTTCTTTTCTGAGTAATTTCTTCGAACTACAAGATGTACGCGGTTATGGCAACAAGTTAATTAAAAAAAACGGAAATCAATTGCTTCCAAAAATCTGGCTACATTCCTTCAGTCCAATCACAGCAAATGCTTCTTTTGTTATCTTCTTGCAGAAATGAAAACAATTGTGCCATGCAAGAATATTTGAAAATAAAACCTTCCAGGGAGTTATTTTTGAAATTCTTACTTAAATTATTTCTGAAGTTTCACTTGTGTTTCTTTTAAAATTATTTTTAAGACATAAGAAAAAGATTAAAATGTTCTTAATGTCTTTTATTTACTATATATTGTGCTACTGTTTTTTATTATTATTGCTGCAATTAAGTGTGTGTCCTCTATGTTTTATTTATTTCTAGTATATTTCTATTTTTTCAAGTATTTCTTCTTATTACCAAAATCCAAACTTTTGCAGGTAAAATGTCCTTGATATTTGATATTTAACCCTTTTCACTCCGAAAGATAATAAGATGCATAATTATGCACGTGTAAGTGTAAGGATAGATTTAGTGATTTAGGAAGCTGAAAAATACAGTTATTAAATTGTTTCAATTCCTAAAAATTAATCTGTGTGTTTTTGCTATTATATGCTTTTTACAATAAGCGTTATCCAACAAGAATGTGAAAAAGATGCATCATTCAGAATGTTGAGTTTGACTCGACATAAGAGTACAAAGGGTAAAGCAAGTAAAGTAAGTAAGTAATAAAGTAAGTGAGTAATAAGTAAATCGGCATGGCTTTCATTTGTTTTCTTCTTCTCTTTGGCTACTCTTCTAGTTCTAGAATTTTACAAAGCTATCATTGTTTAAGCTGGACATTCGCAAGCGCTCAGCATCACGCAAATTCGGTCGTGCCACCCCAAAAGCGGTTATGAATGCGCAAATCCGAAGTGAATTGGCGTGGTGCTGTCGAAAGCTTGGATATTCAACTTGTCTTAAAACGGACATTCACGAGAGTTCCGCTCCACACCATTTGGAACGCCTAGCCCACAAACCAGTTGCCAATGCAAATATCCGATACTAATTGGACTGTTATGGTCAAAAAGTTTGGTAATCCAACGTCGTTCGTTTTCCATTTGGCGCATTCGGTGATAAAACGAAATACGATCCCGGAGACGGGAAGGGATGTTCTCTCTCAAAAGCGAAAACCACAAAAGAGGGGGAGGAGGAATGAATCTCTCTTAAGAAAGAGGGGCAGGGGTGTCCCGTTTTGAAAGCGGAAGGAGGATCGGCACAGTCGTCCTAGGGGACTGAAGTGACTGGTTGTATGGTTTGCATGGAGCCTCCATGAATGACCCACCTAATAAGGTGGGCTGAAAATTGGAACGCTATGGTGCGAGGCGCTCCAAATGGTATGGAGAGGACAGCTTGTGAATATCCAGTTATAAAATCCAAGCACTCCATTTGCCACCAGTAAAATCCAAGTACTCCGTTTGGATTTCCTGGACATAAATGCTGAAATGGGACCCTTTGTAGATATTTGGGGGAAGACACGGGATTCTCTCTCTAGATAAAATGGAAGCAGGTGGAGGGGATTAGGTGCGGTAGGGGATCGGAGTGCCCGCAGTTGATGGGTTTGCGGTTTGCGCTGAGTGATCCGTAAATGTCCTACCTAATTGGATGGGTTGCAAAATGGTGAGATGTGGAGTGTCACCACGCCATTTGCTTTGAGCGGAGCGCTCATGAATGTCTAGCTTTAAACATAGTCTTCTCACACAGAACATAATTTTTTCTCTCCCATTGATGAAAAAGCAAAACGAAGGTCGCTCCTTTGTTTATTGTTACGAAAATAAATTTCCTCGAGTAAATGCGTGTTCCAGCACTGAGAGTTACAACGGTTGACTGTGGAAGTTAGCACAATTAACGTTCTGCGTTGAGTTAAAATGTTGGTACATTGGAAAAGTGATATACAGAACAAACGTAAGTTGAAGGAAATAAAACTTGCTTCTAAATAGCTGAGGTTAAGTAGGATTTGGTACGAGTCTCATGCATGTCAAAAGGCAAAGATTTATTACAACTGATTGAATACAGTAACATATACCACTCAACTTTCTGCAAACGAAAGATCATCAAGCCATAGCCTCCATAGCAAGCTTCGAACACGATCCACAAGAATTCCATGAGAAGGCTATTACAATCTTTCTTCTTATATTTAAATCATGAGTTTTAAAAATTAGATTAGTTTCACATATTTTGTTTCAGTGAGTTAACTCTTTATAACCGTAAGTATATGTGCATGATAAGAAAAACTGAGCAAAATTAACAACTCAAAAAGTGCAAATGGTCTCAATCTGGTGGAAAACACATCAATATGATTATTTCAACAATGGCAAAATTATTCATTTTACATGTATGTAAAAGAAGGTTAATTTTCTTTTAATTTAACACCCAGATATAAAGATCTAGGGCTAAATAGTGTAGGTTTGAGCAATAATCGAGCAAGCATATACATATATAACCTCAAGCTCCTCACCACATAGGTATTTGAATCTAAAACAGATGAAATATACTCTTCCCAGCACAGAAGGCCGATCCTTAGTGGAAATGAGCCTTGAATCCTATATCTTCCAATCAGGAAGCCGAAACACCAGCCAGTTCTTGCGGACTCAAGACTGATTATGGTTTGTGCTTATGTGCATGAGACAGATTCATCTCTGATTATACATTGCCGGTGTTGGATTTTTTTTTCATATTAATTTTTCTCTCTGAAACTACTTTATGCTACTAAGGTTGCCGTAAAAAATGAATCTCAGGCGATTGATGACGAGCATATCAAAGCTACCATCAACACTCTCCTTAAACTTCAAACATGCTGACGTTTGACTCCCACCAACAGATTTAAAGGGTATCAAGGGGATATACAAGACGGACTTTCAGTAGGATCCATTGTTGAATCTGCAATCGCCTGCCTCTGAGCCAAATACCTTGGCGCAGGTCGCAGCGGTCTCATTTGATGTTGTATCTGGACTTTCATATATTAGAATCCTACGAAGATTTCTGCAAATCAAGGAAATAAATTGCCTGAATAGATCAGAATTCTTGAGATTTTTTTCAAAAAAAATTCAAATATACTTGAATATACAAGGTGAGTCTAAATTTTTTTTACAAAATAAGAGGGGTGATAGTACCCATTCACACGAGCAATAATTACCATGGAACATATGGTCGCATTCCACTCTTAGAGGCAGAAAAGAGTAAAATTAGAATTTTAACACTGTTGGGAAAGTTAATGAACGATACCAAAATTGCTCAATCTGATTTATTGATCAGAGAAAAACTCACAGCAAGTGCTCAAAGTGGCCACCACGCGTGTCGTTGCACATTTCACACCGGCGAAGGAATGACTGGCCCACCCTCTCGAAGATTCCCGGTGTTGTGCTAATTTTGTCTGCGGCAATAACGATTCTCGCTACGAGATATTCATCCGAGTCCACAGGCGTCTCGTACATTAAAGATTTCATGTGCCCCCAGAAGAAAAAGTCCAGTGGGTTGATGTCCGGAAAGCTAGGAGGCCAAGCCACAGGTCCGCCACGTCCGATCCATCGTGAGGGATATGTGGCATTCAAGAAGTGCCGGAGATATGCTACTTAGGCAGGTACAAACCGACGTGAGAGACGATGACTTGTTTATGCTCGACGCGTTTCGACTTGACTCTTTTCTGCCTCTCAGCGTGGAATGCCACCCTATATTCCGAGGTAATTATTACTCGTCTGGATGGGTACTATCACCCCTCTTATTTTGTGAAAACAACTTAGACTCACCCTGTATAGAATGTAAAATATACGGATATTCAGGATAAACACCAATATTTTTTTATTTTAATTAAAAAAGAAACATGTTTTCTTTTTAAATGAAATAGTGAAAACTGCCAGTTGAATGGAGAGAAGGAAATCAACCTGAAATGGTGTGAGAACACAAAGAAGAATTTAGCCTTGTAAAACCACGCTCCCGGAAATAGGGATACCTCAACCAGTCACAGATGAACGGCACTTTCCTAACTGCTTACACGACTGCTCTTACTAGTCTCTGCAACTCTATAAAAAATGCTACTACCTTTGGTACCGAATCACTTTTTCACTTGCAGGAAGAATGTGCTGATCGTCCTTTCCTCTTCTTACCATTCTTACTTCTTGGTAACCAAAAAGACGCCAGCCGCATTGGAATTTCATCCCTAATCTGAAACAAATTGTACACACGAAATAAAAGATAAACACTGGGGTAGAATCCATGCTATCAACACAGCCATTGTTTAATGGTATGTAAGATTAGAAATGAAATTGCGTATCTTTATATATACGTATAAGTAAAAACCTTTTTGGTTTCAAAAAATTTGAGATATTGATTGCCCTCCAACTTTTGGACTTCCATGAGTCAGACAAAACCATTTTTAGATTTGTGCTTATATGTGAACGCGATAACGCAAAAGCGAATAACATTTGTTAAGTCGTGTTTAAACCAAAATTTAAAATATGTATCAAACTTTGGACGAAATCTCTCAAATTTTAGACTGTCTGCTTGTCTGCCTGTCAGTATGGTTTTAATGGATGGAATTTTTTGTACAGTTAGTTTGTCAGCAAAACTGTAGGTCAGTATCAAATTTTGGATCAAAACCATCTAGTAGTTAACTGCTTCTCCGTCCGTCTAGTTGTGTGTATGTGAATTTGGTAATTGGTATTACAAGCAGTCTACTGGTTGACTGCTTGTCCGTCCTTCTAGTCGCGTGTATGTGAATTTGGTAAATGGTAATGCAGAAAGTCTATTGGTTGACTACTTTTCTGATCATCTAGTCATGTGTATGCGAATTTGGTAATACAAAAAGTCTATTGGTTGATTGCTTGTCTGATTGTCTAGTCGTGCATATATGAATTTAGTAAATGGTAATACAAAACGTCTACTTGTTGACTGCTTGTCCGTTCATCTAGTCGTGCATATGTGAATTTGGTAATTGGTAATACAATAAGTCTACTGGTTGACTGCTTGTCCGTCCTTCTAGTCGCGTGTATGTGAATTTGGTAAATGGTAATGTAGAAAGTCTATTGGTTGACTACTTTTCTGATCATCTAGTCATGTGTATGCGAATTTGGTAATACAAAAAGTCTATTGGTTGATTGCTTGTCTGATTGTCTAGTCGTGCGTATATGAATTTATTAAATGGTAATACAAAACGTCTACTTGTTGACTGCTTGTCCGTTCATCTAGTCGTGTATATGTGAATTTGGTAATTGGTAATACAATAAGTCTACCGGTTGACTGCTTGTCCGCCCGTCTAGTCGTGTGTATGTGAATTTGGTAGTTAGCAATACAAAAAGCTATGCAGAAGAAATTTCGTATGAGGTCTTGACACAAAAATTGCAGATTTGTGTCCAATTTTTGACACAGATCTACAATTCGGACCTTTCCTCTGACAACAGACGAAGAGGTCCGAAATGCTTAACTGATTCTCTTCACTGTATGACAATGCCAAACATCCAACGTGCCATATTATGGAACTAAGCAAGAAAACGAAATAAAGAACACTCCCGCTTGGTAACTTCATGTAAAGAATCCGATAAGTGTAGATAGGTATCAGCAAAATATAATATTAAGCAGACAGAGAAACATCATAGCTAAATATATATATTTTTTAAAAAAATAATGCCTTGCTCTTAACTTAAATAATAAAACTAGTCCATCGAGTGGAGTGAAGAAAAACAACCGGAAGTGGAGTGAGTGCACAAAGAAGAATTTGTCCTCGTAAAATCATGCTACCGGAAGTTGATCTTACTCGGAAGGAAGTGTTATTTCGCGGAAATTGCATCCGGGGCATCGCATTAGGTTCGGGGATTTAAGAAAGTGAAAAGAAAAACACTCGAAACAAGTTTCGGTCTTAAAAGGGATTTTTGCTGCGCTGTTAAACCGTTTCGTTCAGCGTTCCAGTCTGGGATTTCCGCCTGAAATTCCGTTATAAAAATATTTATTTGTGTCTTCAACGTCTTTTTATATGCATCTTGCGTTTGATGATGCTTAGGATTTGATTCCATTTGATTTAGCTTTTCACAAAACAGGAGTGAAAAAAAGATATTTTTAAGTACTTACCCTTTTTTTTTATGGAATCTTGCTTGAAGCTTAAAAATGTTTCATAAATGCTGACATAAAAAAAGAGGGTTGTGTTCCTATGGAAACACAGGAAGTTTCTGTTGAATTTCTTTTTTCAAATAAATTGATGAATTACCATCGACAGCATTACATTTTTCAGATTTATAACACAGGCTGAGTGAAAAGAATGCTTTATAATGTGTAGTCATACTGCCAAACATGAGAGCACACATGACTAAGAGATAGCGAAACACGCAAAGTTGGCTGCCTTTTATTTCATCGATAATGCCCGATCGGTCAATCAGTTCTTGCCATATTATGCTTGTGGTCATGTTCGTAGACCATATCAA
Source organism: Araneus ventricosus (assembly GCA_013235015.1). Lineage (NCBI taxonomy): Eukaryota > Metazoa > Arthropoda > Arachnida > Araneae > Araneidae > Araneus > Araneus ventricosus. Next base: position 37,990 of record BGPR01009218.1, on the reverse strand, counting down.
GCGCAGACCAATTATATTCTCTTGTCGGTCCACTTTCCTGGTATACTGAAAGGAAATTTCATTGCACTTAAGCTGCTGTCACACGGAGAGCTATCGTGCGCTGCTATTTTGAGCGAGAGTACAATGCCACTCAGCAAAAAAGTTTGTAGCATGTGACCGGTCAGACTAAATGACGGAAATCGTGGGCTGTATTCAACCGTCTTGAAAATGCACGCGATGCTGACGAAAAATCGGGAGCAGCGGAAATTCACACCAATCGGGTGTGACTTTGACGGTGACGTAGTTCGCCTTCCCCGATACCGAAATCCTGTCTGATTGGTTGTCTCAATGCGTCACGTGCTACAAACTTTTCTGCTGAGCGGCATTGTGCTCACGCTCAAGATAATCGCGATAGCTCTCGTGTGATAGCAGCTTTACACAGCGGAATGAGATTCCTGAAACCACAGACAGAATTTCGTCTCGTTAGAGATCTCTATCGTTACGAGAACAGAAAAATTAATGATAAACAGCCGTGATCTGCATTTCATTCTATGAATTTGAAACACTTAGAGCTATCTATCCTCAAACTTAAAATGCAATACTACTAATTTGGCTTTGAAATGGTACTTGAAATTCATATTTCGCGAATAAATTCAGTTCGCGCGAATAATTTCGATCATCCTGAATGTCAGTATAAAATGTGAGGGGCACATATAATGCCATAAATTTGATTCTTAAAATACCGTTTCATAATTTCAAAAATCCTCATGAATATGAGAGTTTTTATGAAGTAGGTGATATTAAACCATGGAACTGGTATTCGTCGCAGCAATAAAATCATTATATTAGCATTTAGAAACCTTTCTATTATTTAATATCAAAACATCATAAATCTTCTTTCTGCTTATACATTTTTTTTTCTGGTTTAAAAAGTTTGCAAAATGAAATTAGCAAAAACTCAGATTACAGCGGAATTCGAAAGCAAAACAATTTATTATGATTTTTTGACTGCAAAAACATTATTTGGGAAGAGACGTGAAACCAATAACTTCGTTTCGAAAGAATATAGAACTAATAGAAGGTTGATTTGAATTGTCAGAGTTAAACAGTGTGTCCACACTTATCGTAGTCCAATAGCTAATTTCTAAACCGTTAGAGATAGACATATAGTTCCAGTTGGAAAAATGCTCTAAATGAAGGGAAGAATTATAATATTCGTTTTTTGAGTGAATAAATATATTTCTGAAAAAGTTACGAAATCTAACTTTTTATAGAGTCCCCGGGTCCTATCAATCATATTTAGAAAAATATGCTTGACACTCTAACATTTTAAGCAAAAAAGTCCCACTCTTCTGTGACTAAAACTGACCGAATTATGAAGCTTTGAATATTTCTGACTTAGACCACTTTACACCATTTCAATAGCCGTCTTGAAGACGATCCACCAATCAATGCGCAGCACTTGCTCGACGAGGCCGCTGATTGGTTAAAAATCATGAAATCCAAAGCTCCATAACTCGCTCAGTTTTAGCCGCAGAAGACTTTTTGGGACTTTTTTTCTTTAAGATGTTAGAGTGTCAAGAATATTTTACTAAATATGACTGATAGGACCGAGGGGCCGTATGAAAAGTTACAATTCGCAACTTTTTCAGAAATATATTTACTCACTCAAAAAACACAAAATATAATCATTCTCTTCATTTAAAGCATTTTTTCAATTGGAACTATACGTCTATCTCTAGAGGTTTAGAAATTAGCTATTGGCCCACATAAGTGTGGACACCCTGTATAAGGGAGTTATATTTTGATATGGTTGATCGAACCGTGGTCATATGACAAGAGAGACAGAAGACACACTCCTTGCTATAACTCCTCACCAAACAGCATTTGACAAGATGGATCTTATATACATTTTGCCCGAGTAGACGGCGAAACTTTGGTGAGCTTAGATCTCGAACCAGCGATCTTGGGCCAGAAATCGAGATTCTGCTATCAAACCACTGAGACACCAACTTATAGGTGCATACTATTTCTGCTATCAAACCACTGAGACACTAACTTATAGGTGCATATTATTTCTGCTATCTCTATACTGAGCCTTGAAATGTCTTTTAAGAACAGTATCTTTCATTTGCTTTACAAAAAAAGAATTAACACTAATGCTAAAATTAGCTATCGAAGTACAATAAAATATATAGCTCGATACATTCATAGTGATTACGGATTTAGCGTTTCAACATATAGACAGATTCGAGCTCATGATCATTCCTTCAAAGTCTAAAGCAACCATTAAAACTTAACCAGAAAAGAGTCAGAAATTGAATGTTTCTCCTGAAATCATCAATATATAATTAAATTAATATTTTAAATATCAGTATGATAAAAAAAGTGAAGCTACAAGACGAATCAACTGCTTAAAAATGTCTAACCACAAACGCAAACTGCTCCAGAATCCACTAAATAAATGAAGAAACGTCACTTAACAAAATCGACATTCTATTCCCACATATTGAAAGAATCGATACGCAATCAGAAGTAACCATCGAAAAATTCCATTCCAATGCCAAAAAGAACACAGAAAAAGAGGCAGAAATGACAGAAGCTCGTATGAGAAGATAACCATCGTTCCGGATGGGAACGAAATCGATAAAAAGCACAACATGAAATAGCATCTTTCACTTGAAAAATGAGATGCTTTCATCGGATCTCTCAGTCATCGATTCCATCCCCATTGTAGCAGTTTTCTTTAGCAGCATCATAAGCACGATCCGTAGTAGCCCACCTTTTTATTTTTATCTGCCGAGATGGGTTATGGGGTACTTGATAAAAGTCACAGTGTGGGGTTGAATTCTGGGGCTGTCTTTAGTGGAAGTGGTAGCGTTAGTTCTTCCGTCTTCTGCTTTTTGATCTTTGAGAAGTTTTCTTTTATGGCACATTCGCAATTGCCGAGGAAACAATCTGAGAGAGAGTAAAGATTCCATCACGACGATTTTTCTAATCCATAGAGATTGTGTGGCCTATAATCTCCAAATGAAATGGGTTTACAGTTTGGCTGCTTTTCCGTGGAAATTTCACTGTCGATAAAATAACATTAAACTTTATAGATATTTTAGGGTGGTTCTCATCTTTCAGTATTTGAGACAGAATGCTTCACGACATTTTTTGCTCCATCACTTGGAGAGACATTTTTATTGACGTTCAAGATTTCACTGTAGAGAAAATAATATTAAAGTTCTATACCATACAATCATACTGTGTACTTCACACTTCAATAATTCCAATTTTTTCACTCTAATTTATTTATAGAACTACATACTATTTAAATAGAAACTTCTTCTTCTTGATTACGGGACACCTCGCCCCTGGTCCCGGAGACGAGTCCATTGTCAAGATAGTGCTATTTAAATAGAAACTATATACATATATACAATTACGATTCGCATTCAAGATCAAGATTAGTCATATTTCATAATCACTAAGATTATATCTCGGGGTCCACCCAGGATCACCTAAAGACAGAACGCCACCCCATGTCCCTGTAACTGCAACCATTACAGTTGCCGCACCAGTTTGATGGACTTGGGACAAAAAAATGGCCCATGGGGGGATCGAACCAGGATCTCCTACATCAGGGGTTCTCAACCTTTATTTCCTGGTGTACCCCTTGATTAAACTTTATATTTTTGCGTACCCCCTACTATCATATCCACCCCCACCAACCGTCTATCTATGCAAAGATGTTTTTATCAATAATGTTAAGGGCTTATGTTAGCTTAAGAGTCAAATGAAAATGACTCAAATTATTAACATTTGCTAAACTAATTTTTGATTTTTGATTTTATTTCATTTTTACAATAGTATTAGTTCTACACCAAAACAAATGAAATCAGTATTGTAATAATTTCACATTAACCTACACTGTTCAGCAACGGATTCCGAGACTACCACTTTTGGATGATTTTACACCGGAAAGGTGTGTCAAGCAATGAGTCATATGAGCACATTTCCGGAGTTCTTTGTTAGATAATGCTCAGTAAAATGTAAACATCACCCTTCCATTCTTCACTCACCCCCTATTTTGATGAAAATAACTTCGCCCGGCGCATGCGCAAAAGCGTGGAGGGTTTCCGAATCCGCTGCTAAACAATAAGGATGGCTCAAAATTACACTCTGTATTAATCAACTTTTGAAGTGGTATAGTTATTAAATAGCAAGTATTAACTTGGGGGAAAATTCTGTAACTTTTTTAATTTCTTATGTTTTCTTGTGTTCGCCATTACCGACTTTGAGTTCGCGTACCCCCAACTGGCCCTTCGCATATCCCAAGGGGTACGCGTACCACAGGCTGGGAACCTCTGTCCTACAGAAATCCAATTTATTGACGTCAACCTCCTTGTCTCCCGCGCAAGTGTTTCTCCCATAATTCGCTTCGCTTGTTTTGGCTGTGGGCCAGAAGAGTTACGTGGAGGTTGATAGCACGACACATACTATAGTGGTTCATGTCATTTTAGTATATTATACTCTGATTTCCGTATATGTTTTAATAACTTGTAGCCATCTAATGCCTTTTTTAGGGCTCTGATGCATCTACATATTTTATTTTATTAATGGTTCATGGCAATAAGCGTACAGTTTGGTAAGGAAAAATAAATAATACAACATTCAGCATTACTATGGCAGCATTTCTTCATCCTATAGAGATTATTTTATGTTTAACAAAGAGCTACCTTTCAGCGGTTTAGTAAATTCGAACATATTCTTTCCTATACAAGCCATGAGATATTGGTAAATCATAACCTAAAAATACAAAACTTTGATAATTACCTGCTTATATTTCAATATCGCATAAATTAATGGTATAAAGTTTCGAAATGCTTTCATTGGATGAATTCAAACTCCTTAATAACAAAAAATAAAATATTTCTAAAAATTTATAAGTACCTCAAGACAAATTCAAACGGTGATGTTTCAGATAAACAGGATTAAAATTAGATAAACATCGATTAAGAAAATAATAATACATTTATAAATAATCGATAAACTATGAATTGAAATAATAAATATTTCAAATGTGTATTCACAGGATGGAAATATTAAAACCTTGCATTAATAGCAGATGATGGAAAAATTCAAGAAGCAAAAAAATTCCTCAAGCTATATTCAGTCTAAGGTAGTTTCATCAACCATTAAATAAAACAAACATCATTTACTGAAATCAATATTTTATGCTGCAAATTGAAACAAATCCATGCGTAATAAGATGTATCCATCGAAAAAAGTTGGAAAAAATCCCATTTCCATCAGTGAAAGGAACTCTAAAGAAATAAAAAAAACAATAACGTATGGAATGTTCACATTGAAAGAAAACCACCTTTCCGGATGGCAATGAAATCGATAGAAAGCACAACATGATATAGCATCTTTCACTTGAAAAAGGAGATGCTTTCACAGAATCTCTCAGTCATCGATTCCATCCCCATTGTAGCAGTTTTCTTTAGTAGCATCATAAGCACGATCCGTATTCACCCGTCTTTTTATTTTTATCTGCCGAAATTGGTTATGGGGTACTTGATAAAAGTCACGATGAGGACTTGAATTCGATGGCTAGCCATCTTTTATGAAGGCGAAGATGGTTTTAAGTTAGTTCTTCCAATTCTACATTTTGTGGTTTCATAGTTGAGGCATTATATTTTGTGGCAGATTTGCATTTGCAGTTAAAACAATCTGAGAGAGGTCATTTTCTTTGTGATTCGCATATTAGGTGTTGTGAGGTTACATGACCCATAACCTGCAAATGAAATGGTTTAGGAGTTACAGCTGCCTTATACTCAGGTTTGATTGAAATAAACTACATTTAAGTTTAGTTTCTTAATGCAAGCAAAATATTCTGAAATGTGTCTTTCATTTGTAATCAGAGCTGCCTGTTTTGAAAGATAATATTGGCACTTTTATTTTACCTGTTTCTTATGGTTAGCCATAATGATTGATGGTTGAATAGTCGTGAAATATATGAAGAATACCTTATTAGCACAAGATATTACACGATATCTGCACGATGTTGCTACGATATTCAGAATTCCGCCCAACATCGTAAAGATATCGTATAAATATTAAAGGGTATTTTGCGCTAATAGAGTATTTGTTTCAAACACTGCCCAAATGAAAAGAGAAATTGCAAACAAGTTAATTCAGCAAACTATTTCTCTATATAAATAAAAAGTGCGTATTAACGCCACCGAGGCTACAGATTGGCGGTAATGCGCCAATAAAGAGCAATCTTGTTTACAAAAACCGCCAAATTGGCGGCACTTAAAAACCGCCAAATCTGTAGCTGCGGTGGCGTTGGTGGCACTTAAAAACCGCCAAATTGGCGTTACTACGTAAGTACAAAAACCGCCAAATCTGTAGCTTCGGTGGCGTTAATACGTAAGTACCGAAAAGAGAAATTGCAAACAAGTTAATTCAGCAAACTATTTCTCTACATAAATAAAAAATTTAAAAAAACATGTCAAAATGCATTAAGGCGCGAGTTTTTAATTGGTGAATAAATAAAAATTACTGTTAGTTCCCTCCAGGACATTTTTTTCAACCTCAACTTTAAACAAGCCGATATGCAGGAGATGTATGAGGCACAGAAATGATATGCATTCTGTATGAAGCAGACTTTATCCTAATACTAAATTTCGTCTGGCATGTGTTTCTTTATAGCAACAGTACACGCACCTAAATGTGTTTAAAATATTTTTCAATTTTGATTTTATATAAAAACCCATTTTGTCGTGTTCTCACAATCGGAAAAATTATCTGTGAAGCAGTAGCAGCTCATCAGCGCAGAAACAAGCAGTGCTGCAGAAGTTGTGTAAACCCAAGCCGTAGGAAATTTTGTGATGATTTTTTTAGTATGTAATGATGATATACTAAAAATTGATTGTTTTTGAGTTATAAGAAGCGACTAGGTTAAAACCATTTTTTCGTGTTTTTTGGTTATAACTAAAATTCCAACAAATAATTTTGGTGGCCAACCTCAGATTCGTAATCAGCACTCGAAAAAACACAAAGAAGCAAAAAATTACGAATCCTCCAGAATTGAATTTAAAAATTCTACTTAATGACTGAACTACTGAGAAAAAGCAAAAAAAAAGCCAAATGATGAAGTCGCGCCAATCGTGAGCTGCTCCGGAGTGCATCTCAAATTAATGCAATTTCAAGCGGAGAAAGGGTTGCTTTTCTACAGATTCGCTTTGCTGATTGCGTTATTTTTATATCCTGAGGAGGGGAAAAATTTTTTGCAGCTCTGGTCTGTCTCTCTCTTAATTCTTGATTGATTTTTGCCATGCCGCCAATGTACAATTTTCCAAGAGAAATACAACAAACATGATTATAAAAGTTTTGTATTATATCAAAATGTAATAGTTAGTTTTGGCAAAAATTTCGAAGTTTATTCAGATACCACAATTAAATGCTAGGATATGAAAATTGATAAAATCCTGTTTAGAATATTGAATATCTCAAATCAAATTCAGTCATAGATTATTTTGACAAAATGAAACAAATAAATATCTAATTACAGACCGATATTCTATTTCTGAACTTTGAAAGAAACCGATAATCAGACGAACACATCGAAAAAACTGAAAAAAAATCATTCCATTGCCTAGAATATTACCAAAGAAAAAGGCAGCAATGACAGTTTCTTGTAGGCAGATATAACCGTCTTTCTGGCTGGGAACGAAATCGATATAAAGCACAACATGAAATAGAATCTTTCACTTGAAAAGAGAGATGCTTTCATCGGATGTCTCAGCGCCATTGTAACAGTTTTCTTTGGAGTATCATAAGCACAATCCGAATTCGCGAACCTTTTATTTTTATCTGCAAAGATGGGTAATGGGATGCTTGATAAAAGTCACGGTGTGGGGTAAAATTCTGATGCTGTCTTTTGTGGAAGCTGTGGTGTAAGGTAGTTCTTCCGTCTCTCTGATTTTTATGTTTGAGAAGTTATCTTTTATGGAAGGTTTGCAATTGCCAAGGAATCAATCTGGGAGATAGTAAAGGTTTCTTGCTAGGAGTTTTCTGACCCGTAGTACAGTTTTGTGCAAAGCAATTATGTTGCCAATAACTTTTAAAAGTAATGGGCATCAGTCTGGCTTCTTTCTATAAAAGCATTACTGCAGAGGAAATAATATTAATTATTTCTGATATTTTACAGCAGTTCCCATCCTTCCAGTATTAAGGGTCTTAACTTTTTATGAAATTTAAGTCGAGTTACTTTTTAAGAAATTTTTGTTAATTTTGAAAGCTTTACTGCCTTCGAAATACCTGAACATAATAACTTTATTGACAATAGATGGGTTTAGATCATAATAGATAGATTTTCCTTCTGTCATTTAGTACTCAAACTGTTCATGCAAGTTCTAATAACATTCAATAATATTAATGTCGAATATGCTGAAATATTTTTGATATCATAGATTTCGGCGATATATCACAATGAAGCTACAATTATTACATACCAATCAATAAATAAAGTGATTGCATTAGTGAATTTAGAAATCAAATGAAATTATTTTCAATAGACAACTAACCACCTATTAATAGCATTTTTAAATCTAAGTTCACTGTTCATGAGTTGTCCTTTCACCGTTAATCGAAAAAAGACTCCCGTGTCCTGAATAAGAAGAATGAATCGATTCAGTCCATTGATAAATACCTGTTAAAATTTGAAGTACAGATTACTATGAAATTGGTGATATGTATTCACGGGAAAAATACAATTTATTTAAAGAAAAACACACAACAGAGATAACTCCATTTACAGAGTGGAATGACAACAAACACACAAAGAGCAAAAGACACAGTGAGTGAATCATAAAGATGCATGAGGAAAAAAAGTTGAATACAGAGAATTAAAACTCAAAACACAAAAGCATATAAATTTTGCAAACGCATAAATAATTTGAAACGAAAACACGCAATCACAGAAGCATTAAAAGACACAGTAGGATTCTAAAAGTCGTATACTGTCATATTTATATCATAAAAACATATTATTTTTTTTAAAATTTAAAACATAAAATCAAAAGAACAAATCAAAAAAAGCAAGGATTAAAAATTCAAATATACACACGCACCAAATCCTTGAAAACACATTAGAAGCTTAAAAGTAAAGTACAAAAATTGAACACAGACCCATGAAAAAACACCAAAAAACATAAGAACACCCAAAATTAAAAAAGCATAAAAATCTTTAAGATTAAATACAGTCGAGTGTAAAAGTGAAAAATAAAACAGATCACGTGTTTAAAAGTTGTAAACAATTCGATTAAAAAAAACCAGGAGACATATGAAAAATGCCAAGTTTATCAGATAACTTGTTAAAAATTCTATAAAATTTCTACAAATAGAACTTGTTCACATAATTAAATCTTGAAAATACATTTTGAAATGAACTTTTTTTTCTTAAAGATCTGGCAGGCAGAGCGCAATTTATGGAGCTCAGTATATCGCTGCAATCAATCGAACCGTTAATGACTGAAAACGTTTGTAGAAGAAAAGAACACAAAAAATCATGTCTGGAACATAAACTAGGTATATTAAAGATATCAAGTAGATGCGAAAAAGATGCATCCTGGAAGTAAAATCCATTTTACTTTTAAAGTAAATATGGAAAGAAGTTAGTTTGAATTCGATCGATAATTTCAATTTTATTTATGTAATTAGGATCCCAGATAATACTGCAATATTACAGATTGGATCGGACATGAGTATAGTACAATATCTTCAAGGCAAGTTCACTGGAAAATTCCCTAGTTTTGCATTTAAAAATTCCAAGCCTACTTTATGCCTTAGAGACCACGGCATCAATGTATTGAGAAAAATCAAGTTTAGCGTCAAAGATGAAACCAAAATCCGTGACTGAATTTGATCGAGATAAAACAGGATTGTTAACTTTATAATCATAATTCAAAGCTTGAGCTTTTTGAGCTTGAGTATAACTAAGAATACTACATTTTTCAATGTTCAGGGGTAATTTGTTGTCCGTACACCACTTAAAAAGATAATCAAGATCTCTCTGTAATAAAACAACATCCAAATTGGATCGTATTGGCCCAAAAAATTTCAAGTCGTCAGCAAATAAAAGACACTCAGAGCACTTTAAAACACTAGCGAGGTCGTTAATGAATAAAATAAAAAGCAGAGGCCCAAGATTAGAGCCCTGTGGGACACCGGCAGTACCTGAAAACTCATGAGAAACAGCATTATTAAAATAAATATAGACTATGCATATAATGTCAGTAAATAGAAAATATTCAGAAATTAATAGTGCCCCAAACCCATATTGAAATGCCTCTATTTCCAACAAGAATAAAACAGATAAACATCAATTGAAAAATTGTTTTTATATCAGTTAATAAATCAATATTTTTCCCGATTGACGTAATCAAACATCCGATGTGTATTCGAAGCATACACAAATGCAAAATTTAAAATAACAAGTGATAAAAATATGGTCATGAAATTCAAAATGCCCCAAATGGCTCCATATTCAGATATAAGTAGTTGCAACAACCACTAAATAAAACAAACGAACATCGATTAACAAATCGATATTCAATTCCCGCACATCAGAAAGAATCAATACGCAATCATAAGCATCTATCGAAAAAGGTTGAAAATTCCATTCCATCAGTAATAATACCAAAGAAAAAAAGCAGCAAGGACAGAAGCTCAAGGGGAATGATAACCATCTTTCCGGATGGGCACGAAATCGATAGAAAGCACAACATGAAATAACATCTTTCACTTGAAGAAAGAGATGCTTTCATCGGATCTCTCTGTCATCGATTCCAGCCTCATTGTAGCAGTTTTCTCTACCAGCATCATAAGCACGATCCGAATTCACCCACCTTTTATTTTTATCTGCCGAGATGGGTTATGGGGTACTTGATAAAAGGCACGGTGTGGACTTGAATTCTGAGGCAGGCTTTCCTTTATGGAGGTGTTGGCTGTAAGTTAGTTCTTCCTCTCCTTTCTGGTTGCCGTTTGAGACGTTATCTTTTATGGCAGGTTCGCAATTGCCGAGGAAACTATTTTGGAAGGAGTAAAGGTTTCATTTCGGCGATCTTTGTGATTCGGAGATTTCGTGTTGTGAGATTGTATGGCCAATAACCTGGAAATGAAATGAGAAGTGAGAAAGCTTTCTTTCGTGTAAATTTCGCCGATGCGGTGGGTTTAAGCCGAATGCTTGAATTTTCGGGCTTTTAACCTCTATGGATTATTACCGTAATACATAAAAAATTTCGTTGCTGAGAACTTCAGCTAAATTTTAAATTCATTTCAGTAACAATTAACTCCATTTTTTTAACAATACGAAAGCTATTTTTGGACGGACCTCGTAATTTTGAACCATGGTCGGATCACGAGGACGACATCTGAGTTGTCCTTGACTCCTGGATTCCGCATTGTACCTGCCGGAGGACGATTGATCCATGGCATCATATTTAATGTTCACCAGAGCCAAACTGACGCCGGAGCTTCTGTGAATTTGTATTTCGGACCTGAAACCCTGCGGCCCCGAAGGCGAGTCCTACTATCTAGTTCACACTAGTAGTAAGGACTCCACTTCTAGTTTCTAAGTTTGAAAGATTCATTCATGAATCTTTAATTTTACTAATCTATATTGAGACTTAAGTTGATTTTTCCTCTCAGGGGAATATATCAACATCAATCTGGAGTGACAGCGAGTCGGCTCTCAGAGCAATTTCTTCCTTCAAAAGTTCTAACCCACTAATCCAAGAAACACAACAAAACCTCATTCAGAACCCATCAATTCAACTTAACTGGATTAAGGCGCATGTTGGTTTCCTCGGTAACGAGGCAGCAGACAACCTAGCCAGACAAGCTACTAAACAAGGGACTCACCTCCATCTTCAGGCCCCGAAATGTCATCTGAAAAAATTCTTATGAACCTCTCTCTCAATAAATTGCAACAAGAATGGGATTCAGGCGACACAGGGAGAGCAATTTTTGATATACTCCCTAAAGTCACTCTAACCCCAGCTTCACGGTCAAGAGAATCCATCCTCTTCGCTACAGGCCATGGTCCTTTTCCCAGCTATCTCTATAGATTCCGGCTTCATCATTCAGATATCTGCACATGAGGGGAAAAGGAAGACCCTCTCCACTACGCAACTTTTTGTCACATGACGTTATCTTATCATTTTGCAAAACCAAGTGCAGAAAATACTCAAATTTGGTGGAAAAGTGTACTTTCAAATAAACTATCAAGAATAAAAATAGCTAAACTCGTATCTTTCATCACTGAAAACGAGAACCTCATAAAACAGCCACCGGAAGCAACCAGTTCATTCGACTCCGAACCAGATTTCTATCCTTCACCAAGACCTCAGACTTAGGGACTAAGACCCTCTAGAGGTTCAATATCCAGCACCCTATTCAGTCCTCCTACAAGCATATAGATGCAGCGAACTTTTGGAACCAGTCTTAAAATTGTTTTTGTTTCACGAGTCTTTCTTTTCATATGTAAAAACACATTTTTGATCGTTTTTATAATTATCACATGTTTTTCGTCGATGATATTAAAACACTGTTATGTAACCGTTTTCTCTTTCTTTTTTTCTTCTGTTCAATGAAGTTTATACGCACACTCATCCAAACTGCAAACCGGAGATTTTTATATCTGGAGTCAGGGGTGTGTCGTAGTGTAAAGTAAAGTAGTTTGACAGTATAACGGGTATCACTGATGGTAAAATAACAGGAAAATATATAAAAATAGTTGCTTTCTTTTCAAACTCTGTGAAAGTAGAAATAGTAAAATAATTATTTCATGCCAAATTTTTTCACATTTTTAAGCTACTAATCATTACATTTTCGTGGTTTTATGAACCACCATTAGTAATTGTATTCAGGACCCTCGTACACTTTTACTGTTTCAAACCGTATTGAAGATACGTTTAGAAATGGACAAAACTCTTGAGCTTTGTGAAAATAGGAAGTAAAAAAATTATTATTTTATTCACATTTTTCACACGATTTTTAAGCACCTACTGAGAATAATCTCTGAATTTTATTTTAGCTATTAATTCTTAAGCTAATATTAAAAATGAGTTTCGTAACAATCAAAGCTTTCTGTGAAAAAAGAAAATAACGACATACAAAATTTCAGTTTATTTTTAAGCTACAAGCTATTGCAAGTTCGTGTCTTTTATACAGAACACATTGGCATGAATCTATATATGTCATATTAATGAAAATTCAGATAAACTGTGATTATGCTGCCAATAAAATGTTAACTACCATAACTTCACAATATTTTCTTTTAATTTCGCACGTTTCTAGTATTTTTAATCAGTCTCACACACTACAATGATTGACAAAATTCCATACGTTCATATTTTTTCATCGTTGAAATTCACAGAATATATATCCTTTGCACTTTATACGACGATTTTACAGTAAATTCCTCTTGAACCGTTATGGCTGGTTGAATTCAGAAATCTTTTGCATTTTGACTATTTCTAAGCGTATTGACTTTATTTAGACTTATGTAAATTGAATTATAAGTCTGGTGCAGTATGTTAAAAATTACTCTTGCCCCTATAAACAACAAATTAAACCAAACCTTTAAATAAAAGGCAAGGCAAAAACAAATATATTCAAATTACATGAATTGAATTTTAGCCTGACACGGTCTTTACTGCTAATTAGCTTAGAATTTACATAAGCTTTAAAATCGTTAAAAACGCCTTAAAACCTTCAGAAATAGAAGATTTGCAACTAGTTTGCAGCACTTCATGTATTCAACTCTACTTCCACATCATGTCCATCATTCAAAATTCCTAGATTCGAATTCAGATGTTCAGAAATGCTTATGCATTTTACTTGTTTCATTAAATTAAACACAAAATTCAGTTCGAAAATTTTCTGTCGTCGTTTCATTAGTCTCCAAAAATTTATTACGCTACCAGCTGCCCATTCGCCCAGGACCTCGAAATAGCCTGGTGGTATATAGTTATGAAAAATAAATTATCCAGGATTAAAACAAGGAACCTAGTGAAGTTTGTCCCGGAGAACGAATCCCTTTTATCACCAGATCCAGACTCAGAACAATTTCTCAACCTCCACCCTAGTTCAACTTATCTCCCATAATTTGTGCCTATTCTCTTCCACTAATACAGGACACGAATCAATCCAATCAATTTATGTTTTAAATAATTTCTTCACCAGGCTGTACAAAAAGTCTCGTACTTGGTACTACCGTTCACTGTACAGGTACTACTCTCAATTTTAATTCATATACGTACTCTTATAACATTATATACATAACATTATACTTATAATTCTAACGTACTTATTAACTATTGTTAATTGCTTCTCAATCATCTGTAATGTTTTCATGTCATTTTATGTCTGGTGAGTTTTGTTTTCATATTTTTATTACTAGCATCTAGTTCATTACATTCATATTTTTTTAACCAAGAAAGTATACAGTGTGTGAATTGTGATATCGTCTTTACCTTGTTTTTTTTCCAATAAATCTATCTGCGTATGCCCATTCAACTGACAGGAAACCTTCACGGTTTCGAGTTCGGGGGCATACTGCGTTGTAAAGAAAGAAAGTCTCCAAAATGGAAACCGTTAGTGGTTGTCACACTTTCAAACAGAATTTGATATTATCAAGCGAAATAATGTAATTCCTTTCCTATTTTGTTTGCAATAAGTTGGTTCCTGCAATTCGCAAGCAGATTTTACATTACAAAATTGTTTTAGTACTTCTATAGCTTCCCTTTCTAAATGCTTTGGAAACTTCACACAGTAATAAGCCCAAATTTGTGCGTGCTACCAAATAAAGAAATAAAATGTGTCCAAGATTAGTGTCCTCCCCTCGACTTTCTCATGGAAATAACCACAGTATGGCGCCTTTTGTATTTAGCTTCGTCGTTTATTGAAGAGAATAGAGGAATTCCCGTTTGGAACTTCTTCCCGTTAACCTATTGTGTTCAAAATTAATCACCAATCCACAATTTACCAACATAACAAAATGAAACCCAGCTAGCTAGCTTGTTGCATTTTTAATCTATCGCGTTTAAATGCCTACGAATAGACAGACCGACAAAGAATCTGCTTGTTGACCAAATTCAGCGATCTGGCTCGTTGCATTTTTTGATCTATCGCGTTTAAATGCCCACGAATAGACAGA
>BGPR01009218.1:0-22781 GCA_013235015.1 Araneus ventricosus | reverse complement strand
CTATCGCGTTTAAATGCCCACGAATAGACAGACCGACAAAGAGTCTGTTTGTTGATCAAATTTCATATACTTTAACGATTCTGGTCATTACAACAATACCAAGTTTGATCCTTCTATCTCGATGCGTTTTTGAGTTTTTGTGTGCGCATGAACACGGTGACACAAACTACGACCTGAGCGCGCACATACACACACAAAGAGAGAGAGAGAGAGTTACTTATGGAGGAACTCTTTCAAAATTTGACATAACTGATACCAATCTGTGATTTTATTGAAAAAAGCTGATACCTAATTGCACCCATCTTGCTGATTTCCTTTTTGAGTTATCTGGTCGGCAAATACACGTAATTACTGGCGCTTTCTATACTTCCCCTGTGTATAATTTGCATACGAGAAAGCAAAAAAGTTTTTGGGTACCCTGATATATCATACATATTTTTGTAAACACATTTCATGTAAATTATTTATCTGTCAGGGTCGATGAGCACCGCTCGGTCTTACACTTCTTTTGAGTCTATCTCGTCTTCCTATCCTTTTGTTCATTATTAAATGTAATATTCTGCACGTACCCAATGGCTGAGTCCGCTTAATATAGACGGATGTAGATATGGGATTGTGTTTCTTATACTCTTGTTTTCGCATAATCTATCTATATATATATATAAATATAAAGTAGAGTGTGTGTCTGTTTGTTCCTTATACAAATCTTCAGTTTTTGTCCAATCTTGATGAAATTTGGCACACATACTCTCCGAAACAAGAGAAAAATTACTGTCAACTTTTTAAAGTGAAAAATTAATTAAATTTTGAGTTAATTAGAAATTAAACGAAAACGTGAGGCTTTTGCATAGATTTTTGTCAATAACTGTCGAAGGATTTATCGCACGAGATCGATTTTTAGACCACCTTAAAATGCGAAAATTTATCTTTCTAAAGATATTAGTTTAAGTGGCGTAGAATATTTTGACGAGTTTTAACTAATTTTTAAAAACATTGTTTACTGCTCGCAACTCAGCGAAAGTCTTTCGCTGGCAATTCTCCTCCGATGGGGTCACGACGAAAGTTGGGAGGGGGGATAGACGTACTCGAGATCACTCAGTGGGGGAAAGGAGTATTTATATCTTCCCTGCAGTCTTCTGTTACTGATACTCAAGATTATTTGAGATGCTATATGCGATTCATTTCTCCTGTATCTCCTCCCCTCCTTTTCCTGTCATAAAATCCTGAACGATACTGTCTGACCCACGCAACTGCCCTTTCCCCTGCTAGGATGAAGATCAGTTTGCACTTGGAAGAGAGATAGAACGTTGCTTTTAAAATAGTTAAGCATTCGCATTTAATATGCCGCCAAAGAAAAGACAGTCTATCGGACAAGTACATTCGAAAACCAGAAGAGCAAAAGTAATGCAGGCGTGTGAAACCCCAAAACAGCGTGATGCTCGCGTCCAACAAAGCCGCCTCAGAAAAACTGCGTCTAGGGCTATAGAAACACCTGAAGTACGGAGAGACCGTCTCGAAGAAGCTAATGAGGCAACTGAACAAAGGGAGGAGTAAGGATTGTTCAAACGAGAGAATGACTCCGGCAGAGTAACCTGAAACTCGAAGCTTTCAAGTATGATCCACAGTACGATTACCAAGTTCATCCAAACGTATATGGAACATAGTCTGTGTGCGCTACAGAGCAAAAAATTCAAGGGCGAGTCTTCTGGGATGTGTTGCTCAAACGGGAAAGTCAAATTAACATCTCTGCAAAATCCACCTGATCCACTCATGGCGTACATGTCAGGAACCACTTCTTCAGTGTTTACAGTGTCACTTATTAATCCCTTAAATATAGTATTACTATTATTATAAGAATGGCGAACCAGCTGGTCGCCGTAGGTGGCTAGTAAAAGATGAAATTACAAGTTTTCATCCTGTTGCAGAACTTACACCCGGTTGGGTAGGCCGTGTCGGGATGGATGTTGTTTCACCCTCTTTTCAGCAACAATTTTTTCTGTTTTTTGACGCTAGTTTTTGCTCGTCTTCTTCCTCATTCCTGTTGGTTTGGGGAATAAGAGGAATATTATTTATATTTATTTAACTTTATATATATGTATGTGAATTTTCCACCCAATATGGGTTTTGCATGTTATTTTGCAATTTTATTTTCTGACTGGTGTCAATTTTACACCCCTAGGGTAAGCTGAGCCGGCAGGGGAAATAATAAAATTAGCACACTAGAATAACTTAGCGAACTAACACAATGTCTGAGATCTTTGTACGACGATGGATGCAAAAAAATGTTTACAAGGGTAATAAAAATTATTTATTAACATTGGATAGAAAATACAGAAAGGAATTAAGAGGCATACTTGCCGATCACTATTTATCTGAACGCTGCACCAACTTGTTTAACCCAGCTTGGCAGAAATCACATCCTGTCCATTGAGACAGTTCTCGACAACTGTTTTCACATCGCTCTCTGAAGAGAACCTTGTACCAGATAAGATTTCCTTAAATTTCGGAAAAAGGAAATAATCATGGGGCCATCGTTAAATTATCCGACGCAAACGCCCTGGTATGTCGAGTGATGGTGTCATCCTCCTACATGGCAATACCAATACTGCTCGCAAAACTCAAGAATTGCTGCGGTTAAGTGGGAAGTCTGGTGCCAACCTCCTACACGCTAGATTTGGCACTTAGTCTGGAGTCCAAACACTTATCTGGAACAAGATTCTTTTCAGAAAACAGTTGTCGAGAACTGGGTCAATGGATAGGACGTGATTTCGCCAAGCCGGGTTAAACAAGTTGGTCCTGCATTCAGATAAATGTCTAAATAGATTTGGTGATTATGTGAAAAAATTATCCGCAATTATTCCTCTTAATTCCTTTTTGTATTTTCTGTCCAATGTTAATAAACAATTTTTTATCATCCTTGTAAACTGTTTTTTTATCAATCTTCATAGTATAAATACAAAGTAAGTATTTTAGGACGCCCATAGTTATCGAAGCCTTGAGTCTTTCTTAGCAGTATTGTTGTTCTTTCATTTAAGAAAACATACTTATAATTTATTAACCCTTTCGATCCATCTTCTGCATGATAAAATTTAACTATAAAAAGTGGTTTAATTTAACGTTGATATACGAAAAGAGGTATACTATGAGTTTTTAGTTTTTCACTTTTCCCGGTTCCTGGAAATCTCCTGTGACAATAAGTCCCAATCGTATACTCGATTGGGACTATTCCAGTAAAACATCTGTAAAAGTCTCTTTCCTACCAAAAGATTAGCACATCAGGGAAACAACTTTACAGCTTCGTAACAACAATCTTATGAATACAACAAGAGCATAAATCCGTCATTTACAATCTGAGAGTGTTTCCAAGTTTCTTTAATCAGAATTTTATTCCCTAGTTCCTTAAGAATACTAAAAGCATAAAAATGCATGTAAAAGTGGGATTTACCAAGAAGAAATAAAATCTAATCTCCAAAACGTATACGACTATTAGGGCCGAAAGGGTTAACAGTTGGATGGTTATGTTTTCCTTTCTATTGCTTTGAACATACGAATTTTACTATTACATTTACGTACAAAACAAATAAGGAAATTCTTGAAAGCAAAAAAGTGGATTAATTTAATTTTTTAAAATTTCTTGGTATAAAAAGACCACAAAGTCTTTTCTCTTTTTCATATTATAATCAGAAACAAAAAGCATAGATTTTCGTTGAATAAATTATGCTTTAAAATAGAATTAATGGCGAATTTAAACATTGTGGATGTCTCTCTGTAAAAGGGAAACTGGGCTTAGATACTTTTGAATATTCAAAAGTGACTGAAAAATGATTGCTATGTTTCTGTTAGTATATTCCTCTTGAGAGAAACCCATAAATCCCTCCATTGAGAGAGGTACCGAAATAAATCACACTAAGCACACAGAAAACGATTTCCTCTTCTGGCTTTCGACTCCTTCTGTCTTTGCTCTAAGCAAACGACAATAAAAAAGAGGGAAGGTACTATTTTATTTTTATCTTCTGGTAATCCCGAACTTTATCATAAATCTCGTCTGCAATAAAACTTCCCATTCAATAACCATATTCCTTTTTCTCTCAAAGAAGGAAATTCTCTCTTCCAATGATAAATCTCTACATTCTCTGCCCCCCCCTCTCATTTCATTTCCTCCACCTCTTGTGACGTCACAACAGTGGTGGTTGCACACTGATGACACGGCTCTCGACAGTTTGAGGAAACGAAACAGTTTAGAATTTGTTCCGCCGAGTCTCTTCTTGCCACCGTAGGGGGGCGCCACGCTCTCTCCACCCCTATCGATTCCCACGTCCACCCCTACAAGCGATTAGGAGGAGGAGGCGGTTTCTTCTCCATCTTTTGGGATCCATGGCTCCCGGCCTACTGGTCCTGGCTTTCCTCTTGGCATGTAGGGAAGCCAGGGGTGATTCGAATGCCGATGCCAAACGACTTTATGATGACCTCATTAACGGATATAATGCCCTCATCCGACCGGTGGGCAACAACTCGGACAGACTGACCGTTAAGATGGGACTCAAGTTGTCCCAGCTTATTGACGTGGTGAGTACTTTCCCTTCTCCTCTTTGTGTTGATGCACGTGTTCTTGATACATGTCGGTGAATACTTGACCAGTAATAGTATAGCCACTGATTCAAGTATTCACCGTGTTACAGCACAGTATGTTACACCGTTATGAGGGGATGCTACTAAACATCGATTTTGTCGATTTCCCATTGTGGTAGAAGTTTTACTTAGAAATGCAACAAACTGGATTTGGAGTTTAGAATTAGAGAGTAGAAAACCCGGATTGAGCAGCTTATAAATCAAAACAAAGCAATTAATGTACTATCCTTTGCTTAATAGCACATTAAATTACACTATTATGATCTGATGTAACTAAACATCGATTGTGTCAATTTTCTATGGTAGTGGAATTTTTTACCTAGAAATACAAAAACTAGTTTTAATGTTTGTTTTATATCAAGAAATCCATTTTAAGCAACTTATAAATGAGATCAATAACAATTCATGTGCTATTCTTCGCATAATAGCACATTAAATTACACTTTCATAATATAACGTAGCTACATGTCCAGTAGGCGATTTATCAGTGCGGTAAAATTTCTTTCATAAAATACAAGAGCTGGGTTTTGTCTTTCCTTTGTTTTAGATAACACAGATTAAACAGTTTATAAGTTATATTATGAATTCTAGCAATAATTTCCTATGGCTGTTCACAGCACTTTAGTATTTAAGGTGAATTTTCCATGCAGTTTCAATCTCTCCTTCCTTCTAATGATTCTTATTGAATTTCATCCTCCTTCCTAGAAATTTTCGAACTTTTTATATTTATTGAAATAAGTAAAATGTATTGACCTTCTTTTACACAACACAGATTTTTTTTTATTCAACTCTCTTCGGATGCACCTACCCAGAATAATGTATGGAGAGTGTAAATCGAATTGGAAAAGATTCACAAAATTATTATAACACATAACATGCATGAAAAACATTTGATATAGAATACAATTAAGAGAATTAAGAATTTAAAATAACACATAGAATCATACATAAACATTTCATAAAGGTAAGTTATAATCATAGTACAGAGAATAATAACAGTATTTAAATTGACTCAACCACAAAAGTAAACAAAATGTAAATTAAAACGTAATAAAGACTAGATAGACATTAGTAACTAATAACAGAAAACAGAATATTAATCATAAACCAGAGCATCAGAGAACAAAATCAAAACCATAACACAATAATTCACTACTGACAAAAAGTTAACATAGATGAACATACCGAGTGAGGTTTGGTTTTTGCGAAAACAGAAGGTATCTTTTATTATTCTAATTTTAATAAATATTTTTTCCCATTCGCTGCCCTTTTCATTTCTTTACACTCTCTAAGGGACAGAGCTCAACTCTTGCGAGTTACTGACATTGATTGATCCATGACTTCCTGAAGAAAACTTATATTTCATATTGAAAGCTTCTATTTCTGACAATGTTACTATGTCCAACCATTTTTACTGCTATCTATAGTAAAAGCACTTACTGGAAATATCCAGGATCAACTCCGTCACTTAAAATAGATCAACATCCTCCATTTTTTAAAAAAAAAATCAACCAAGCTTGTTGGATAAGATACTTTTACTTGTGCTTTCAGATTTCCCTTATAGTGTAATTATTTTCAAGAAAACTTACTGACATGGATCGTAAATATGACACCTGAAAAATATTTATATTCCCATTTGAAAGCATTGAACACTAAGAATGTTACAATCTCGCTATTTTCTTTTTTAATCTTTTATGTATAGTGAAAGCACTGGCAATATCCAGGATTCATTCATTTTAGTATTTAAAATCAATATCCTCTTAAAAAAGAATCAAGTTTATGAAATAGGTTTTTTGTTATGATACTTTTATTTGTACTTTTCAGATTTCCCTTGGGTATTTTCTAGAAAACAACATCATAATTCACAGCTTGCTTTACTTTAATCAATTAGCCACATTAAGTAACACTGAAATATCACCCAGACGCATTTTTGTGCATTTTTTTAATATGTACTTTAATGTAACAAACCTACGAAAAGTTACTTAATCTGCTAATCGATTATAAATATTAATTATCATCGAAAATTATTTTCAAGAAAACAACAGATCAAACCAAAAAACGAAATTTTCAGGAAAATTACAATAGCATTTATTTTCTAGAAAGCACCAAAATAATTTACTGTTTGCTGTACTCTAGGTAGTTATCCATATTTTGTAACATTTAGACATGTTTTTAGCATATACTTTACAACATAGCAACACTAAAAAGTTAAGAAAGTTTTTTCATCAATGCATCGATCACAAGTTTAGCTCATTGCAGCATTAAATATTACAATATTGAGCTATTTTTATTTAGGCATTTATTTGTGGTAAAAGTACTTATTAATAACAAATTGCTGTTAACGTTACTATCACAAAAGTGGTGTTGTTTATCTAAACATTGGTTTTGTCATGAAATTACCACAGTGAAACAAGTGTTTTCTAGCAAACAAAGTATTTGTATTGAGCTTGATAATTATGCAGGATTTCAATGGAGCAAAAATGTCAGTAAATTAATTATCTACTTAAATTGTACATCCTTCTATTAAGTCCATAGTTCTGAGAATATTGCAGTGGTGAACAACTGAGCATTAACCATTTGCTTATAGTGAAAACACTTATTGATACTTATTAGAGCAGAATTAATTCCTTAAATCAATTCACCTTTCCCTTTCTTTAAAGTATAGGGAATTTATTAAATACTTTTTATATATTTATAAAACTCCTTTACATGGTAACGTTTAATGTAACTTTAAGATGATTTATAGCAGCGTGATTTTTAATGAATTTTGGGGCCTTATTTTTTATTAGCCATATATTTGGCACAGTATGATCAAAGTTCGCTCTTGCGCCATAAAATATCAAATCATTATGAAGATTTCGTCTTATTTTTCTTAGTAATCGTTTTTAATATAAACCAATCTGACAAGTTGCCTTCAGCTTAACCATTTCCTGTTCAAATTATTATTTATGAGGGAAAAATAAGAAAATAAATAAATAAATAAAAATTTTAAAAAAGCAATTTAAAAATACGTCATGCTTAAAATTATTCACTTATTTCGAGAGTAATTAATCCAAATCGTGTTGCAACTGTGGCCCCATCAAACACCATCTTCAGTCCAAATTGAAAGCATAAATGCATACAAAAGCAGTTTATTTCGGTAATACTTAATGGCATCACAGGTGATTCCTTTTTTTAAAAAAATTCTTGGATACTTAAGTATTTAAGGAATAATAAGTCTCAAATTATTTTAATTCATCACTCTCTATGGCTTTTCGAAAAGGAAATACTTGTTCGTATGAATACTTAATTTGATACGCCCTGTCTTAATTTATAAACAATTAACTATAAATGACGTATATTTACAAGCATTTTGTAAATAAACTCTCTATGTAATCACTTAATCTTTTGATTAATAGACCAAGTATTAATTAATTAAATAGCCTGCCATATGGATATTTAACGCAAAGGGTTTTTGAAATGAACTGTTAAAATTTACCAAGAATTAACAAATAACTGTTTATTTGGAAAATTCTCATTTCTTTAAGACTTTTAATCAATGCGTAGGTATTGATTAAGTGTTTTACTGATACCGTTTATAAAAATCTTATACACGTCTTTTTTAAATGGCTTGCAAGCAAATAGATAAGTAGTTCCTTTGAAATAAAAACGTTTTAAGATTAAGAATTAAAGTATGGATATTCAGAGTATTGTCGAGATAAAAAAACAAGGGTTCACAACTGTGCTAAATCTCAGTGGTATACATTTCAGAGTAAGAGTTCCAAAAATTAACGAAAGGACAGATAGGCGAACAGTACCTAACATAAACATTATTCGATCGACGTTGCATAATAATTCATTCAAAGCCATTGTGGCTATCAATTGTGAATTGTAATTAGTTTGGGAACGTAATTTGTTCCTGAAAACCGTCATGAATACCTAAATATCAGTTTGATTAATGCATATAAGGTAAATAGAATTGATGTCGATATAATTAATGCACATAAGGTAAAGAGAATTGTCACAAATACCTAAATGTCAATATAATTATTGAATATGAGGTAAAAATAATTATCACAAATACATAAATGCCAATTTAATTAATGCATATGAGGAAGAATGAGATAGGTTACCTAAGCTAAAAAATGTCCACTTCTACGTATGTCAATTCTCTCCACATATTGATTAATTTTACGTACATATGATCAATTTTTTTGGGTCTCGGTTTGGGGATTTTCAGCTATTTATGTGCGTATCAGTACAATACCTACGCCTGTAAGCATTCTAAATCAGTTTTTATTCTTAGTTATTTACCTTGATAATTCATAAGGTAGCTTTAAATGCTAAATTTAATCATTTTTTTAGCTTTAAAAATATCGATGTTAAAATTTACTGTTCTTAAAGATATTCAGCGCACAATAACATTTAGAAATCCTCATCTTTCATAATCAGTATAGAATGAAACCCTAATTGAAATTTTCAGCTTGAAAAATAAAGAACAATAATTATACAGAAATTTAAAGAAAGAAAAGAAATTTGCAAAGTGCAAAGGCTATAATAAAACTCCATGCACAATTGCACCCATTATTTCACTATATAAAACTCTTGAGAATATCCACAAGGGTTTTTGAAGGTCTAGAACATTGAAAGATAACAAGAATGTAATTTTTAAAAAAATTCTTTTTTTTAATATTACAGTCCATATAATATTTTGCATAAAAACTGAGCATCTTAAATTTTTTTACCCCATTGGGGTTAAGCTGATAACTGAATTCGATAAATTTCTGCCTCTTTTGTTAAATCTTTTAGAAAAAATGTTAAGGAAAGGACTAAGGTAATTGTCTAAGTAGGTCAGTTAAAAGATTCCGTTAAGACCATCTAATCGGAATTCAGGAAAAAAGATTTCAGATCAGGAAAACTTATTTAATTGTTTTGACTCATTGATCTTAAAAGAAAATAAAAGTTCTTATAAAAGGCTTTTAACTCTTCATGATAGAATATAAAAATAAATCGTTTAATTTGATTCCAGGTAATTATACTTAACCTATTGTTACCTGAGTTAGTTCCAAAAAATGTAAATGGCAATCGTACATATCAAACATGTATGTGTGTTTGGAAAAAGGATATATAATAAATTTATCAAATTGTCTATGAAGCATTATTATGCATCTTTAAAATTAGAGAGTATTTTTAAAAGTAAATACTGATTAAATCAATAAAAGTAACGCTCCTGACCTTCCCAAAATAAACATTTCTTCCTTCGATCCAGTGCCTATTCATCTGGTTTTCAATACTTGGTGGTTGTCATGAAATTAGTTATGTTCATGTGATAGGTTTAAAAAGACAAGCGCCACTTCAGAATTTGAAGCATCAAGCAATTACTGCCTTTAACAGTAAAAACATTCTTTAACTGACAGAATTTTTTATGTTTTTTTACTTACATTTTATTCCGTAATATAATTCTTTTTTGCATATTAGAACTTAAAATAAATATTTTTTTAGTTTGTTCTAAAAATTTATATTATTCATGTAATATCGTTTTTGGTTTACATTAAAACAATTCAGCTTCGTTAGCAGCATTAGAGTAATTCTAGTTTAAATTATATTAATGATTTTGAAAATTTATGACATGTTTAGTTATTATTACTTAAACTAGAAGAGGTTTATCCGTCTAAACGAGTAATATCCTGTCAACAGTATCTCTGAAAATTGTAATAGAAAATACCATGCACATTGTCAGAGTGTTTAGGACATACAAAAAATTATAATTTGTACTATAATTTCGATGTAAATGTATAGTAATATTAAAAGTAAAGAATAAAGGCTAGGAATTCTATCACCTAAAAAACTTCATTATAAACAATATTCTTTGTGAAATATCTGTTGTTGTTTAACAATACTCCTTGTTGGGTGTTATAACTGTAATAAACCCATACAAGTAAATAATAAAAAGATGTAAAGTTAAAAAAAGATGTAATTTTTACCACTAATTCATTTATTTTACTAACGACAATATATCGATGCTACAAAATTTTGAGTTTCCTGTTTTTCCGAGTGTGCGTTTGTTTCATCGTGTTGAAATGAGATTTAATTATCTTTTAAATCAAAACTCTCCAGCATTACTCAACCCGTGTTAAACCATACTATATTTCTTCTCGAAGGTCGTGTAAATGGAAGGATATATATATATATATACCTCGATTATTTATATAAACAAATATAACTTCTTATATATGAACATACAAAACAAGGTAAACAAGACATCAAAATGTAATTCAAAAAATTAAAAATTTATTAATTAAACAAAATTTAAATTATGATACTAAACAAAAGTGCAATGAACATTCAAAGCAAAATAAACAAATCATATCAAAAATGCAATGCAAAAACAAAAAGTCTATTACTTAAACAAATTTTAATTATGATCTTATAAGTAATAGTGCTTAATACATGCAAGTAGCATGTGTAAAAACTCTAACTTATCTGTGAAAAAACTTAATTTTTGATAAAACCAAATCTAAAATATAATCTAGAAAAATTGAAAATACTATAGATACCAAGAGCAAATGGTAAGTTTAAGCATGTAAATGTTGATATGTAAATGAACTCTGATGCAATCAAAACTATTGAAAAAAGGCAATCCAAATATTTGGAGTTTTCAACAATTAAATTAGTAGCTTGGCTGTGGACAAGCTTAGCCAAGTTAAATCAATTTTGCTGTACAAACCACCCCTGTTACTAAACTTATTGAAAAAACAGAAGGGTAGTTTAACCTAAAATGAAAGAATTTAGAGTGAAAAATCCATACACTAACACTAACAAGTTATCATCGTTATATGGAAAGTACCTACATTAAATCTATGAAATACATCAATATATTGCACTAAAAGCAATAAATGCATCATTCAATAATATATATATATATTGTTTATTTCTGCTGCAAAATAACTTTTCGAAACATTTTTGACTTTCTTAGTTAAGGATAAGTAGAATAACATCCCGTTTTAAAACTATATGAGAGCTATTTTGGTATGGAACTCGCAGTTTTGAACCATGGTCAGATGCCTAGGACGACACTGGAAGGGGGAGGCACTTTTTAGACTTCCAAGACAGGACAACATAAAGACATTTCACCTAGAATGTAGATTTAACGTGACCAACATGAGGGTCTTCATTGGTATAGGGTCTCGAAACCGCGAGTTTCCAATCTCCAAATCCGAGATCTAACCATAAACCTAATTTTTTGGAAACGTTTCAAGTCCAACGAAATACAATGATGAACAGGTGTTTCGATAATCTTATGTTCCCAAATCATTTTCAATGGCTAAAATAAAAGTTTGCTCAAATTTTTCCTTTTCTTCCCCTTTATTTCAATGGAAACGGTAATTTTTTTAGGATTCCAATTATGTTTAATTTTTCCCAAAATAATTTAGGTTAAGTTAGTTTTAAAAATCCCGTTTTCATCTGTTTGAAGTTTGAAGAAAGCAAACTTTTAATGTTTTTTTTTAAACACACATTTTAAATTCGGTTCTTGTGATGAAAAAGTTTGACAGATTCACAAATTTAACAGAAAATTCAACGAATTTTTTACAACTATTTTATATATATTTACGAGTGTTCCTAACAAAATATATATTTGCTGATTTTTGCATTTCAGAATTAAGTGAAAATTATTTTTACAAAGTTTCAGAGCGCAAGATATTTTTGCATTGTAGAATTAAGTACACAATATCCATGAATTGTTTTATTGTGTTAAAAGGATAAATCAACCGTTATAGCTAAATACTTCGTCTTAAACGTTGAATTATGTTTAAAAGTATTGATTTTCGGATTGGACTTTGACAAATAATTTCATAAATTGTTAATTCCTATATTTATTTTTCAAGTCGTTATATTATATTTTTATTACTTATTTTTCTTTAGTATTTAAATATTTTTATTTCATATTTAATCTTAATTTAAAGATGGATTTAATTTTTTTTTTGCATTTTATTTTAAGTGAAACATGAATATTTGTGCAATGATATTTTGTTCTTTGTGAAAAAAGTTTTGAATCCATATAAATATTTTAGACAAGATTGTGGTTAATTTGAACAACCTTAAATTAATAAGCTGTTTATTAATTTTTTAAATAAAAAATAGTAAGTGATTACAGTAATTAAGTGCAAATCATCAATTATTTTAAAAGTTTGAAGACATATATGTAAATAAATAACTGTCTCTTATAATGAAAATAAACTATAAACGAGTTTCTGGAATTCTGTTCTATAGCTAAAAGATAAATCCTAATGTTTACCTGAACTCCAAAACTTTAAAATAAGTTTCTAATGTATAAATTTCCCTTAAATTCTAAACGAGACGTTTTAAATTATTAAATTCCCCTAAATTCTAAAATACACATATATGAAGATAAATAGTAAATTTTTGAAATCTAACTTTGCAATAATGAAGTTAGAAGAAACTCTAAAACTTTAAAGATGTTAAAATAATTACCTAGGAATATCAATTCTCACAAGGTTTCATAAATTACCATCTATAATTCCTTAATCCGATTAATTCCACAAGCAGACTTCGAAATAATCATTTCAGCGAATAATTAATTACTAACGCCGGTTACCTGCCCGAATCAGGTCCAAAGTAATCCAACATGTACCCAAACAAATCTCCCATCCCCTTGCGAGTAAGCATTCGCTTATTTGAATTAGCCATCAGCAGCAAAAAAACTTACCCTTTACACTCTCAGACGATAGTCATCTTCGTTGGAAGGAGTCATTTACCGCAGCTGTTTCGTAAGCTTTTTCGATTCTGTGAATGGCATCAGTGTATTTCTTTTTAGAACTCTTTTCCTGGTTGGTCGTAAGAAGAATCGCAAGAACTGCCTTTAATAAAAGAGATGGAAGTTTTCATTCGCCATTTTGGGAAAAGATATTTTTGTTTTATGTCTCTTTCGAATGGTAGTGGTGTTTATCTACTATTTTTTGGTAATCGTGAAAGTTTCTTGCCTTGGATTTTGTTGCTGTAAGGAAAATAGTTGCGTCTGTGTTTTTACAAGGATAGTGTTCATTTCATTTGAATGTTTTTGTTGTAAGTAATCATATTCCTATAGTTTTTCGTTCTTTTTGTCCAACTGTTTTTGTGTGTTTAAATGATTCTCAAATTCTGTAAACATTGAATTATTAAATGATGCTGTGATTGATTTTTTTTAGTATGTATAATTTCTGCTGTATTATTTTGAAAGATTCAAGAATGTTTTAGATTCTTTGTCATTTGACCTAATTCAGAATTTTTTTCTCTCGTCTATGGAAAAGTTGAGTCCAAATGTTGTTGAATTTTATTATATAATAAAACTGATGTAGTTTAAATATACTACAATCTCTTTATATAATATGAAATATTATGTTGTCTTATATATTTATTTACATCTAACATAAAGAAAATTTAAATAGATGTATTTTTTAATTGAGATTGAATGTATTCCCCAAACAGATAGTTCCCGTAATATAAGGATAATATTCATCAAATTAATAGCACTAATTTTGATTTTCATTTTTGTGGCCGCTGAGGTTCACCTGGAATTTTTATATGCTCTCTTAAACATTCTGGTAGACTTTCAACCAGTAATTTTTGTCTGTTTAAAGCAATTTTGTTGTACACTTTCGGCACAGTAACTCACAAGTTTCTCGTGTTGTAGGTTTTGAGTTGACAATCGATACAATCTCACAAACATTCTATTGAAATGAAACTGGGAGAATGTATGCATTATGGAATCTATAGAGGCCGTGTACATAGCCGTATTAGCTTGAAAATGCATGCCGTATGTCTGAGAATATTATGATTTTAAATGTTAAAATATCCTTTCCAGAAGAATATGTTTTTCTTAGAATTGAAATTTTGTTTTAGAAATACACACATATGTTCATATAACCGGAATGAATTTCATTTTTCAAGCTTTAGAAGAATTTATACATCCATACACAATACACTTTTAGTCATCATGTTTAACAGATATATTTAAATTCTTTTTTTAGACAATTACTGTTCTATCCCATCGATTGGAGTGATTTTTGACTCATACAAAATAGTACCCAATGAAAAAACAGGTTTATTTGCAATCCACATATTCTTATTTCAGTTCTTTGTTTGTCTAGGTACTTCTTTTTTCCCCCATACATCTCTTAAAGCAAACTGATTAATTAACATTTCATGATCTCAGAAGGCATTTAAGTGCTGTAATGATTTTTCAGGAAAATTACATGTTTAGGTAGAGGCATTTTTGAATTTTGATTCATAGCTCTAATTATATTCAGTTCATTGTGGAATTTAGATTTCCTGATCTTCCAACACACTTTTTGTCATTGAATATATTCATGTTATTATAGTAATTTACAAAGAATTTAACAGCTGACGTTTGTTTTTGAAGGCTTCAGTTGTTAAATCTTACATTAATAAATTATAACATTTCTGAGATATTAACTTTCACATTAATAATCCATAGTTACATTGCTGCGACATAAAAGCTTATATTACTATACAAAATTCTAATTTATTTAACAGAAAATTTGGCAGCTGTTCAAGTTTTGACTAAAATACTTTCTAAAGATACTGAATATATTATATACATTTTAATTCGAAATGGAGATGTGATGAAGTATATTTATCATACGAAGAATTGTTTGGCGATCTATTTTGCGATTGTTTTTTAAATTTTACAGCTGTTAAATTATCCAGATTTTTATATGTGAAAATCTGAATAATATGCAGAACACCATTCCATACCCCTGCAACTGGAATCAGAATGGCTGTTTCTTTAAACAGTTGGATAGGTATGGAGCGTCTTTTTATTTTTCAAAAAAAATATTTTCTGACAAAAAAAGAGAAATTAATTTTAAAATGTACAGATGTAAAAATTAACACTTAAAAGCTTACTAATCATACTTACACACATTTGATCGCTACACAATCCTATATATATATATATATATACAGTAGAGTCTCCCTACAACGAAGTCTCTCTACAACGAATTTCTCCCTATAACGAAATTTTTAATCGGAATGTTAAATAACATTCAAAATATTCTCCATATAACGAAGTGGTTGTCTCCCTATAACGAATTTTTTCAGAGGTTTATCTTTTCGACTTTCGTCATTTTTGAAGAAAGTTGATAATTTCTGTGCATCCAATTCGCTCACACGTGCCTGTTTTCTGGAACCACTCACTCTTAAAATGTGAAAATTTTTCTGAAAATTTAACATCACAAAATGCAAAGCAATGTAAAATAACGGAATTTTTCAAGTAAAATAAACCTAAGTACATACTATTATCTAAATTGGTGATTTGTCTTAACTTTTGAGCATTTTGCTTATACAATAAAAATTAGTATAATTTTAACAAATTTATAGTATATATTACTTCCTTTTTAATTGAAAATCATAATTAAATACATTTGAACTTATCGCACCTATTGAAAAGTTTAGAACATTTACTTAAATAACTGCAAAAATCTCTAATCTCCGTATAACGAAATTTTCTCTACAACGAATTTTTCAATTGGAACCAAGCGATTTCGTTATAGGGAGACTCCTCTGTAAATATACAAAACAGATGGAAAGGCATCGAAATAAATATCAAGATGCCCATAAACAATGTTTTTCCTTTTCTTTTTTGCTTGAGAATAGTCATAAAAACGTTTTGAAGAGGGGGGAAACATTCATGTTTCGCAGGAAGCACTAAAAGTTTAATTTTAAGGGTCCAAAGGTAAAGTACTGAAGTGCTCTTTCCGTTAGACTACGATGATCTAAAGAGGTGGGGGGAGTAGATGTTCTCGATATTGCTGCCGAAGAGAAGGAGAATTTCTAAGTCGTAGGGAGAAAGAGATGACTATTATGATGCATAAATTTTATCATAATGTGAATTTGTGTGCCTTGAAAGAGTATTAGAAGCAGCTCTTTCCAATCATTTTTACAAGAGGTTTATCTTAGACTTCTTCATATGCCAAAATGTAGTGAGGATGCCCTCAGTGGCCTATTGCGATGCTGTACCTATTTCTCCGCAGCTGCAGAAGTTACTATTGATGAGTCCGAGCCTATGGAAATAGGGTGGATCTGAATAATAAGCAGGGTAATTACAAAAAAACCATCGGTTTTAACTCGCTATATTTAAAAAAGTATTTCAACTATAAAAGTTAAAAATACTTCATAAAAACGGAAACATTTCAATTTTTAATCGAATCATTACGAAAGTTCTATACGTCCTGTTTTTATTACGCAGCACACATTCTTAACCAGAGATGTTGGAGAGTACTATTGTCTGTGTTCATGAAAGTATTGGTAATAAGGTTCTGGAGCTCATTCGACGTATGTAGCAATGGCGACTCTCACACTGTGTCTTTAATGCAACCCCAAAGGAAGAAATCGCAAACCCTAAGATCTGGAGACTTGCGGAGGCGTATAAAAAGACTAAGTTGTCAGCACCACATCGGTCCCTTGATACAATAAACACCTTTTTAAATTTTACTGCTTAATGGGCCAATGCGCATGCTCTGCTTCTGTTGGCTCACGTGGAAATGTGAAAGGATGGAAATAAAAACTTAACATCTGCTTCATCTTCCATCGATTAGCACTGAAAAATGTAATTGTTATCTTTACATTTATGTCATTTCAAATCCAATGATTAATTTGTAATACCCTGTATTTTAGCACAATCACACTTGCATAGTTAGTTTTATCATACTATCTCAAAATTTTAAGAAGGAAAATTTATTTTTAAAGTTATAGATATCTATTCCAAATTTCCAGCACCATGTGGAGAATTTTCAGTCTATGGTATATATGTATATATGGAGGGTTTAGAGTTAAAGTGGATCAAGCTCATATTTTGCCCATTTAGCACTAACACTGCCATGGTAGGGTAGAAATGTTA
The DNA here is from genome assembly GCA_013235015.1 of Araneus ventricosus. NCBI lineage: Eukaryota > Metazoa > Arthropoda > Arachnida > Araneae > Araneidae > Araneus > Araneus ventricosus. Next base: position 5,254 of record BGPR01009218.1, on the reverse strand, counting down.
TTAGGTAGATTCCTATAGGAAGTCTGCCTATTGCAAAGGTTCTCATGACACGACTTCCGAAACATTTGTGTAGATCTTCACCGGTCATTACCCTTAGAACCCAAAACCAACCCTCGTTCAAAATTTTATATTTATATATGTATATAGAGCAATTTTCTCTGTGATTTTCATTTCCACATAATTCCCTTATGATGGAAGATAGAAAGGAAATTCAAACTAGGCGAATAATCCCCTTGTCATTCAGAACAACTTTTGTATTGAAAGTTTTTATATAGCTGCAATTGTTTAGAAGTTATGAGCGGAAAAGTGATTCCCTTCTCCCTTCTTCAACTTAAACCGCGTTTTAACCTATGCATGTTACCCCTTGTTGGAAAGTTCTCACCACTTGCAGTCTCTTACAACCTGTTTCCTTCTTACAGCTCTTTCCTTATATAATGTTCTTTTCCTTATATCCCCAGACAAAAGGAATCAATGTTTGCCTTCCGCCTAACCTACGGTATTTTTTTCTGTGTTAGAAAGATTCAAGTCCATAGGTCAATTATTATCCACCAGACAGCGAGAACAAATAGAACTCCATTGTTATTTTAAATGCAATTAATCAACTTTGAGAGCTGTTTTCTTAGAAATGAATGGCATGGACTTGGTCCACTTAAACTTTGAATCCTCCAAATATAGCAAAGGAAAATGAGTTTGAAAAAGAAAGCTGCATATGCATATATTATATACATTAAATAAAAGCAAAATTTTACAGAAAGTACAAACTAAATCCATGCGCTATTTATTTTAGAAAACTTTCTCATTTTTTTTTCTCTGGACATATCTTCATCTTATTTGCTTAATATTTTCGGTATTCCCGGTTTGAAATACCGAAGAGATCTTTATTGTATGCTATTTTTTAAAAAGTGATATCATATGATAGATTTCGCTGATTTACTCAAAGCATTTATTTTCCTATACCGATAAGAACATTCAAAGAATTTTTGAGAATGTGTTTTTTAGATTAACTTACATTGATAATTTCTCATAATATAAATTTTATAAAGTTTTAACAAATTTTCGGAAGATTTCAATATTTTTACTCTATCTTTCAATGTTTTTTTAAGAGTTTAAAGTTTTTAAATTCTTTGTTTGATTATTATTTATTTTACATCGTGCAACTCTGTAATAGGGATTTTTGTAATGCGCATTTTTCGTTAAATAAATAAATATCGAAATATTTCTTTTCGATAAAGAAAGACATCAGTTGACGCGAGAAAAAATATTAGCCATTGTTTTAGAAACTAGAATATTTGTAACCCATTTTTCATCAGAATCTTCCTATTGCTTTCCATCTGGAGGTAAAATTATAAGTATTTTTTAAAAGCTTAGCAAATGTTATTCATTGTGAAGACAGCATTCTTTTAGAGACACCGGATATCATAATTTGACTCTCCAGGAGATACACTGGTGTATAAAAGTTAGCACAATTCTTATGGTGCGACAAATTGGAGGTTAATATGGATAAAATGGTTCGCAATCTGCTGAATTGGCAAAATATCTATAGTTCTTTTACTTCGCTTATCTTTAAGCGACGTATCGAAATATTTTGAAAAAGATGGCACCAAAAATTCACAGAGAAAAAGTGAATCCTTAAATTGGTTATTTAAAAAATATCATCGAGAAAATTTCACTATTAAATAGGCATCGAATTAAAGTATTTTTTCCAACTCACTTCGTTAGAACTAAAAAGATGGAACTCAAAGTAACTTGGCGATAAATATTACAATTTGGCAAAGAAATATATATAAGCGAAAAGATGGTGTTACTATGAAGATCAGACGATTTACAAGGCAGGCCAAATTATCTTGGCGATATCGCATTTCTTGGCGGGAAGCGTCTAATAATTCCATTTAGGCTTAACAATTACAAGCGAATTTTTAAAGTTTTTTTAAATTGGTTACTGCGGCTTATAGGGTAAAAAAGAAATGGTTTAGATGGTAAATGAGTTTAAATATAAATTTAGAACTAAAAGATAGCCAAAGATAATAAAAATAGGTAACATTTATTTAGCAAAAAGCGGATAACGATACATAGCCATAAGCGAACTGTGTTTATTTACAACTTTGATGTCATTATTTTAATTTTTGGTTGTCACTGTCTCTTTTATGCCCAATTAATATAATAATTATATATAAATAAAATAATTGTTTTATTACCGAATTAAAATAAATAGAAATAAAACATATACACCGTTTTCTATTGCTTCAAGAAATATTTCTGCCATATTTGAAGGAAATCGAAGAACGCATTTGTTCGTAATCGTTTAACAAACACACAGACAGACAAATGCGAAATTCTGGAATTAAAACGAAGACTCATGGAAGTTAAGTGGGATTTCAAGTATCCATTAAGGTATCCGACTGGTTTAAAATCATCGTTTTTGATGAAATTATCAAAAACATTTTTATGACTTAATTTTATAGCCTGTTTAATAAGCTTTCTAAAACTGTCTCACTTTTTACTCTACGTGAATTACAAATGGAGTTACAGTTGTTTTATTACCGAACTGTAAGCATTATTTTAAGTTGCATGAAAACTTTAAATGCGTTTTCTAAGAAATGATGTTTTTAGGAAAACTATCGACCGTAACAATGATTTCTCAAAACGTTATTCAAGTATTGATATGAAATTTTCTGAGATTGTTTTCTGTAAAATGCTCGATGTTTTCCTCTAAAAACTAAGGTCAATTTTAAAATCAAGTAATATTTTTAAGTGTTTAAATATAAACGAAAAGCATTTTTTATGAAAAATTACCAGTTTAGTAACTACGTTCAGCTATATCTCAAAACTATTTTGAAGTACAAGAAAGATTTTAGAGCATAACACCGATAACTGTCATAAAAATATACTCCTATACAAGGATTTATGCATATTTAGAATATGATTTTGTCTATGACTGTCAGCGTAAGGCAAATATTTTAGTCATTTTTCTTCAAATTTCTCTGTTTTTTTAAAAAAATATTATTTTGAAAGCTTAATTTTACATTATTTTCATAGTTTTAAAACATATGCAGCTGAAAAATAAGATTAAAAAATATATATAAGATATTTTTCAAAAAAATGTCTCCGAACACAGTCGGATACCTTAATACTTTTAACGTAACTATTACTGTTCAACTTTCAAATGAAGTAAGCGTATTCGATTTAATCAATAATAGTTGCTGAATAGTTAGTCAATGAAATGATTTTATTAGTGAATACATTCACAGGTAAATGTATCGACAATTGATTTTGAATTCACGCAGACAATGCATGCGGTTGGGTCCAGGACAGAGCATATGAATATGTGATATTTTTCATTCTAATTTAATCTAGAATTTATATTCCTGATCCAGTCATAAATTTATGTTTTTCTGGAATGTCATAAATCTGTCACGGGCTCTCTCACTAGATACTATCGCAATCTGTAAATTCTCTGTTATTTCGTATGTCTTCACAGAGGCAAGACACTGTATCTTTTAACGATGTAACTTCAAAATTTGTCACAATAATTTCCTTCTTGCATGCAGTTTGGAAATTAACTGTAAACGTGTTTATAATTTAAAAATTCAAACCGTTTCATATTAAATAACAATTATTTAAGATTTATATAGCAAAGAAACAAAATTTGTTTCGTATTTTATATTTTTTACATTCTTAAGGAAGCTCATAATAAACGTTTCACTAAATAATGCGTTGATTTATCTGTCGTATTATTGTGATTTTTTGTTTAGATATATATCAGATTCGATAAACAAAAAAATTCTAACACTAACGCTGCTACTGATTAGCATATTGCATTAAAAACAAATCTCTGTGAAACAAAATCTGTTCATGCCAGTGAAGTATTCGAGAAATAATACGCAAGTAATCCTGATGATATCCTTCAAACTGATCCTGTCTTTAAAGAATGCAATTTTAATGAAAAATGCCATTATAGATATTTACACTTGACCGCAATTTTACTTTTTTACCAGACACCGACAAAATCTCATTAGCATATTTAATAATTTCCCTCAAATACTTTTGAAGAATTTATGTGTAATCATTTAAGTAAAAAACGTGTTGTTTAACTGTACACCAAAGCAGAAAATGCAAATGCGGCGATTTAAAAATGTATCACTCTTCAATAATGCATGAGGATCTTCGGTATCTTAGACCATATTTTTGTTTTTATTTTTCTCACTAGCAGTATTGAGATTAATAAGCTCAAAGCGCTGAAAAACAAGATGCAAACTTTTAGGTAATCGTTATCGACTGCTTTGGAAGATCGTCGTACTTGGGAGGAATTCATTATGTAATTTTATCTTTTTTGTATGTTGTTCATTTTTGGAGATAATCATTTCTTGGGTTTTTTATTAATCATTGTTTAAAAATATCATTTTCAAATTCGTTTTATGACTTTTATTCTCACAAATTAAATAGCATGTTATTTGATTTACTTTGACTTCGCAAGAGAGTAAAGCCAAATTATTTGAAAATAATTTGACCTTTGTTTTGATAATGATTTGATTAGTTCAAGTGTAATTAAGCTTTTTTTATACATATGGACTAGTTAAATAAAGTTTTAGAAGTTAAAGAGAGTTGGAAGTTAAATTACTAAAAGAAAAATGCTATAAATAGGTTTAATAATTTGTTTACACTTTGAACTGATTATTATCTCAATGAAATTTTATCTTTGCTATCTCAAATAATTATAATTTTGTTAACCTTAGGTCGGGCACCAATGTTAACTGGATCGGGTTCCAACTTATCTGTAAAGTTAAAAGTTAAATTTTTTGCTTAGGATTAGAGGAAAAGCGTATCAGGCAGAGTTTTCTGTGATACAAAGCTGCATTTGGGTTTTTTTTAAATAACTTTTTTTTGTATTTCCTTGAATTTCAACTAAAAGAAATATTCAGAATTCTTGAGGGCGTTGACGCTTGTTTTCCCGTAAAGTTCATACTTAATGACAACTATTGTCATCGAGTCGGAAATAATTCGACATTTTTTAATAATATAACCCGGAAATAACGATCAATATATTAAATTAGGGCTTTGACACAGGTATACAACTTTGCAGGTATATAAAAGAAATCTTGAGAAAAATGGGGCAAATCAGAAACAAAAGCGCAATCAGACTGCTCATCTACCAGATTAACGTGTCTCTCGCGTACATCAAAAAAAGCACTAGAGAAAAACCACGAGGAAACACTAGTGTAGGTGGTAGGGAACTCAGGCTTAGCCAGAGATCCTA